>CATIWQ010165204.1:0-17513 GCA_949673415.1 Euphorbia schlechtendalii | reverse complement strand
AAGGTTGGATAAATTGAATTTGAATTTTGGTATCAAAATCAAATAATTTCATACATAAGTTAAATTACAACGAAATTAGGCCAGACCAAGAATTACTATCTCCAATGCCTAAAGATTATCGTTTAGAATTTTCATCAAGACCAATAAAATATTTATTACTCTATTAAAATTACTAATCTATCAATTTTACTTTATAATAAAATTATTTCTTCTTAATTATTACATTATAATTTCATTTTATACTTATCTCTTTCCTAATTAATACAATGTTAAATTAAGAAAAAGTGTTGAATGTTGCATTGATATGTGAGAATGACAAATAAAAAAGAAAGTGAAATCTTAGCTAAAACGATAATCTTTCGGCACCAGATGGAGTAGTTCTTAATTTGTTACCTAAACATGCATTCCATGTAGGTCGAGTTTGATTGAACCTTACAGGTCAACGAACTCGTGCCCAAATCTAGTTAACGTCATTAGGGGAGAGATAAAAATCGTTAACCCAACCAAATCGAATATATTCAGCTAGGTTTTTGGTTTACATATTTTTTTGTTAATTTCAATTTAGTTCAATTTTTGTAAAAAAACCCGAATATATAAAAAAATGGACTAAATTAATTTTATATTATTCTTTTCAAGTTCAATTTGCGTTTTAAACTTGAAAAATAAGTTTTTTTTCAAATTAACAATAAATTATATAAGTTGAAAATAATTTATATTGTTTTTTTAATTATTTCATATTTAAAATTCATATTGGAAAAAGAAAAGTTTTAAACTATAAGTATAAAATAATTAATCGATTTTCAATCAAACTAAGTCAAAATCAAGCCAAATTATTTCGATTCGGTCCAAATCAATCAAAAATAGAGTCGAACTTTTCATTTAACAGTTTTCCAAATTTTTAACCTGAACCGAACATTGATCCCCAAACAATATGAACAAATTAATTTCAAAAGTTATTATTTAGGTGGAATGATAAATAAACCAAATACCACTAAATTTGAGTGATGATATTTGAAGGTAGTTACAACCAAAAACCCTAATTACCACTTATTAATCCAAGTTGGGCCAACAACTTCCAGTTGGAAAATCCATCAACAGCTCAAACAAACACACGTGCCAGCTCTCAATCAAACAGTAGAATGTTCACTAAAATCATAAACCCACATGAAAAATTATCTTCCATATGGATCCTCAAATCACTTCTCTCCATCATACCCTCAAATGTAGAACTAAAGTAAACACCACAGAACATGAAGATACCAAGGGGCAAATCAGAACATTTACCAAATAACCTTAATATAATTTTTTTTCGAAAAAGTAGTTAAACAGCTGTGGCCAAAAGAAAGGACAAATAACGGTTGGCAACAGCTGTATGGCACAAAAAAATCCAACGGACACCCTGTCCTAATTCCCAACTAACCCTTCCTAAAAAAAACACCCCCATGTGCTTCTCTTCTGTCTCTTCTATTTAAACCAATCAATTCCTTAACTAAGTTTTCAATCTCATTTTCCCATTCTCCTGTAATTACAACACTCTCAAATCAACCCTCTAATTATTCTTACAATGGAGGCTTTGAAGATGAGGGTATTTGTGGCAATTATGGTTGTCCTAATGGCAGTTTCTGCAGTGTCTGCCCAAGAATCTCCTGCCCCAAGCCCTGCCTCTGATGCTACAACATTTGTGCCTGCTGCTTTTGCTTCTTTTGTAGCCCTGGCTTTTGGGTTTTTATTTTAATCTGGGATTTGTTTGAAATGGGTACATTCTGAGTTCTTCATTCTTTAGGGCATTATTTATTTTATACAGAGTGATTGGGGGGACTGAGAGACTTTTGCTTCTTCGTCATTTGTATAATTCATATGATTTCTTCTATTTTATTTGTGTACAAATGATGTATTTTTTTCATTATTTTTATCTTTTATGATTCTTATTTATTGAAATTATTGGCCTTTCCAGTGTGCATAAAACCAATGAATTGAACTAATTATCTTTAATTTACCAAAACATTAAATTACAGGAATCAACCATATATGGTCACCAATTTGTGTGTACCAATGTATTTGTCTTTTATGATTCTTATTGATTGAAATTATTGGTCTTTTTAGTGTGCATAAAACAAATGAATTGAACTAATTATCTTAATGAATCAACCATATATGGTCACCAATTTGTGAGTACCAATGTACCATATAATGATAATGAGAACAGTGCCTTTTTTTAGTAAATATTCAATGTTAATTGTTTTTTTGAATTAAAGGTTTGCTTGGATGGTGGATTTTGATTGGATGGTAAGTGAAAGAAAATAAAATCTGATCTCTGGGAGGAAGGATTGTAAAAAAATAACAGAATTTGAAAGGATAATCCTTCTCCCATTTACCCTCACTTTCAGCATTTAGCATCCTCCCAATTTAGACGGATCTCACAGAATGATATAACACATATTACTATTATATATTTATTAATAAAAATTTTTTAGTTGCAAGGATAATTAGGTAATTTACAAATGATTTATACTTTATAAAATCAACTATTTTTTCCCCAACACAATATTCTCCATCATTTATATTTCCATCAAATACCATTCCTCAATTTATCATCCTCTCATTTCCTATCCTTTATAATTCTTATAAAACTTGTTCACAATCGAAGTCTAAGGGTACCTTATCGGGGGAGCAGAGTCTATAGTAATCTGATTTGTAGACACATCCAATAAGTGATACAGGAGGGACAAACAATTTAAGTTTGCCTGAACTTTTATTGAAACTGGCAGATGCTGCACAATTCTTGGGCTACAATCTAAAGTAGTTTGTGAACGTAGGAGTATTAACAAGTTGATTAAAATAATGATCTGATTACACCTAGAATAACCTTGGTTTGTACATAATCATTAGAATAAATTTGGATAGTTGTGAATGAATGGAACCTTGAAAAAATAGTTAAAAAGAGTCGATATTTATTTAACATCAATCGAGCGAAGTGTGAGCAATTTGCCCTGTGGTTGATACGAAACTTATGATCTTTAATTTTGGGTTCAATTCACATCCGAGATGAAGTGAATTTTTTTATCTTTTAAGGTTTTGTTCTTTTCAACTTATTCAACAGCTCATTCAGTTCAGTTCAATTCAGTTTCAGTTAAGTTTCAGTTTCAGTTCAATTTCAGTTTATATAATATTGTAAATATTATTAAAGTAATTATAAATACATATATATATTAATCATAAATAAAATAAATAGTAAGTAATAAAAATATTTAAGAATATTATTAATAATATTGTTAAAATTTGATTATTTATTATCGTTAATAACGAATAACTTTATTTATTATAAATAGGCAAAATAATTAATTTATAAAGTATTAAAAAGTATACCTATTACAATATAATTGAGAAATATTATAATTCACGGTTAGGTTAATTTTTCTAATTCAATCTATATTCATGTTATCATTTTCACTATTCTAATCGACATGTTGGATATTACTTTGGTTCATCTTCCAAATTTATTGTACAATAAAATTCGCACTACTAACAATATAATTGAGAAATATTACAATATTATAACTTATGGTTAGGTTAATTTTTCTAATTCAATCTTCGTCTATGTCGTCATTTTCACTATCCTCTTTGACATATTAACTATTGCTTTGGTTTATTTCCCAAATTTGTTGTACACTAGAATTTTCCACTACTAACTTAATTAATTTTTCCATTTTGTAGTATTTTTAACTAAACTACATTTGTCCCAAAATAATATTACAAAGTGTGGATTTTGTTAATACTAAAAAAGTTAAGGATCCAACAAAATATCATAATAAAATTAATGAAACAAAATTATAATATTATATGGTTAAAAGTTAACGTTGTTATCATTGATATAAATAATTACTATTCAATTAAGTATCAGTATTTTCAGTTTCAGAATAATAAGTTTCAGTATGTTCAATTTCAGTTCAGTTTCAGTTCAATTTCAGTATGTTCAATTTCAGTTGAAAAGAACAAAGATGTAAACTCATTTACGCAAATTCTTTTTTCGAGCAAAAAATATAGATACATGTAAGTTAAATTATATTAGTATAGTAAAATAAAGTGTTTGTTGATAAAGTTAAAGAAGACAGACTTAGCTGTGAAGAAAAGAAAGGTGGAGAAGCAGTCATACTCGCCAATCTGTATAGTTTTTAATAATTCTTTGATTTTCTAGAGAAGGTTCGTTTCAAAGTGAGGAGCGTTTTACGTGTCAATGTTCTGTTCAAATTTTGTCCATTATGTGGGCAGGGAATATATTATTTATAGTAAAAAGAAATAATTATAACGCTCATTCATACACTATTATATTTTTGTATTTTAAAAAATTATTATAATTGTTTTACATTTTATATTTTTAATATTATAATTGCATTTTAAATTATATGATTTTATATTAAAATTATTAACACAACAAGTTGTGGGTATACTTTTTTTGTATTACCAGGTCTTAAATAATAAAAAGACATTTTTTACATTTTATAAGACATTTTTTAACTTTCAATATATATATCACAAGATAAAATAACAATAAAAAATTTTTTTATGCATTTTTAATCAACAACAATTTGAAATATAACATATAATATCAATTTTTGTTCATAAACATATGTTATGTTAAAAAATTTGATACATATGTGATAATACAAGATAGGAATACGACGAGGTTAAAGTATGAAGCAGACAAAACGTGGAGAATATAAATTATTCTTCAAAATACGAGCAGAACTAGTATTTGTTCAAAACACGAAGATATTATAATTATTTACTTAATTTTTTTTTTGTAAAATCTATGGATTTATGTGAATTTAACTTTGAATTTGATGTATACTGTGAAATTTTACACATACGTGCGCTGTTTTAGTTTACCCTTGAAAATATGAACAATATAAATAATGGACATTAATATTTTTGTCTCCGCCTATAAACTTAACAAACACACAATGGGTAGTATTTCTAACCACCCAAACCCGAAATAAAACAGAAATACTTTTTTCTTAATTTTCATTCAAAAATTGAAATGATTTGTTTGAAAAACATACCCAAATTGGTTCACGGTTAGGACTGTAAACGAGCCGAGTCGAGTTTTGACATGTTTACGTTCGTTTGTTTAATTTTTATACGAACACGAGTCGAACCGAACTTGAATTCGAGTTCAAAATTCTGTTTGTGTTCGTTTACTTAAGTGTTCGATTGTTTGCGAACTGTTCATCAACAACTCATTTATTTTGTTCGTGAACGATTCGTTATTTTTTTTTTGAACGAATCCGTTTACTTTGTTCGCGAACAATATTGCCAATTCAATTAATAATTTAAAGTGGGATATAAATGTTGTAAATATATGTTTTGTAACATATGTATTGATGTCCATTGATGTCAAACTTAACTCTTCATTAATACTATTTAAGTTATGTCTTTACATATCCATTGAATTTGTATATAAGTATTGATTTACCCCATTGACTTAATAAGAAGAATAAGATCACTTCTTCCTTACTTTCTCTCCATTTATCTTATGCTTCACATTTCTATAGTTTATGTTCTTGTTTGTTCATTTTATTTACAAAAATAAACTTATTTTTGTTGTATTGGTTTACTTTTATTTAGGCATACTTTATTTTAAGTTCTATAAAATTTCGTTTTTGATATAATGATCGAGCTAGTTCACGAACACTTATCAAGTCAGTTCATGAACTTATTCGCAACTTCTAATCAAGTTTGTTCACGAATAAATGAGCCGAACTTTGGCTTGTTCATGTTCAGTTCGTTAATTCAATCTATAAAATCATGTTCACGAACTGTTCATTTAGAAATAGAGCTGAACCGAGCCTAAGTTTTATCGAATCGAACACCGAGCTATTCACAAACAGGTAAACTCGTTTACAGCCCTTGAGCCCCAGGGCGTTAATTAAACTTAATTAGTATAACATGAACACAATATTATAAAGGCTCATGAAATGTTCACATTTGTCTGAGCCCGAGGGCGTTATAGTAATTAAGTTTAGTAACTTCTAGCATAAAACCCTAACAAAATCTTCCCAATTGAAAACCCTAATTCTGGTTTGAAGCGAAGAAAACCTCTTTTCCCATCTACTCTATCCTCAATCTAACATCACATGTAGGTTTATTGATTTTACCGTTTATCAATCTGCCTTAAGAGTAGCCATTTGAATCATAAATTAATTTCATATCTGGCTTAGTTAAAAGGCAGAAATAAAATCGTTTGATCAATTCAATTATTGATCGCTCACGATCCGAAGCCTTTTTGAGGGGATGATTCTGTAATTAATTTTACTAATGATCGTCCCGCAAGCAGCTTTGGACATTTTCATCATCAAATCAATCTCCATTTTTTCCTTTTTTTTTTTATAAATAGTGAATCTTGCTATGAATGTGTTGTTAGTGGCTCAGTTTTGCCTCCAGAATAACCGAAGCTTCCCCCAAATGCAGCTTAATTGGTCCAGACAGAGGCGTATACTAATCTGAATCGGTTTGAGGGTAAGGAAATTCATACTCTGTTTTCCTTTCTTAGATTATTCATACATTTTTGTTCGGTTATAGCTGATTTATTAGATTACATTATTTTGTATTCTTGATATGTTTGAGAGGATAAAAAACATGCTTTATCTGCTCTAAGACTATGGCTGAATTTGGATTCCATTGTGTTGTTGCTTTGCTGCATATTGTTTGTGCTTGTGTTATGTTCAAAATTTCTTTTGGCATTTTATTGGTGAGGTTCTTTTCTTTGTTTGGTATTAGTGAATGAAATGAGGAGTTTATGAATGAATTTTCTCCATGAAATACAGCAATATCCTTTTACTATTGTCTTTTGTGTATGATGGTTTGAATGCCTGTAGTTTTTGTTGAGATCCACAGTTTTTTATCTTATTATTTCAATGAATTGCATAGTCAATTTTGTGTTGAAATTGTTATAGAGATTTAGCACAGGCAAAATTTTTTTAAAATTATATAATTAACTGAACATTGGTTATAACTTATAGCTACATTGCAAAGCCTGTTTTCCCATTAGAGCATTTTTTGAATTGAAGTGTAAGATGTCCTTTCTCATGTTCCCTGGCCAGTTCCTGGTTTTCAGAGCCCTATGGGCGAGATTGCTTGGCATGGCTTGCCTCCTTGCAAGACTTGCCTTGTCCAACTCACGGGTACTGACATTCTCAACCACCCAAGTCCTTGACATCCTTGTCTAGTTTTCCCTTCTTGTAGGCCTCGATCTTGTACCTGAATTGCCACAACTCCGCTTCCTTCTCCCATGATGTCTTGCTCTCAGGCAAACCTCTCCATTTGACCAGATATTCAGTATGTGCAGGAATTCCTAGCTGACGAAATAGTCTTTCCGCCAAAATTTCTTGTATTTCTCGATCATAAGAGGTTACCATAGCTGGTGGCGCCCTCTTCGATTCTCCACTCTCGGGCTCTTCAGTATCGTCATGATAAGGTTTAGGAAAACTTACATGAAATACAGTATGTATCTTAAGTTGTGGCGGTTACATTGCCGACTTTCGCTGTGAAATTCGAAAATATGACTCGTGGTCTCACTCATTTTCAAAACGAGGATTGTGGAATTTTTTTCTTTCTAAACGAGGATTGAAGTTTATAACGTTATCAAAATGAGGAATTTTTCGCTCACATCCTTAAAAAACAAGGGCATTTTCGGTATACCCTATTTATTTTCACAATTTTGAAAGACAAAAATTTGAAAATAAAACGAATTTCTCTCTTATTTCCTCTTCCTTTCCTTCTCATTCAAATTGTTCTCTAATCTAAACTCAAATGCAATCCTAGGTCGTTCTACAATTTCTCCTTCGTTCCCACTGAATACATTGTTGACCCTCTAAACCTCTAAATCCTCAGTAAATCGTTCAACCCTAAAATCGTTCTTCAACCTCTCTATGAGTTCACAAATTTCATCTTCATTCTCACAACACCAAATATGTAGATATTGTTGTGGATTTGCTTTTTTTGTTAGAATTGCCTCAACCAGGCAAAACAAAATTTTTTGGGTGTGCAAGATATGGGGATTCAAAGGCCTGTCTCTTTTTTGAATGGGTAGATATATCAATTTCTCTTTCAGAAATTTAAAAAATATTCGTGAATTTCAGTTAGCTGCTGCAATTGAGAATGAGGTAACGATTTTAGAGTTTGAATTCATTTAGTGAAAAGGATGGAGGAAGAAATTAGCAGATTGAAGCATGAAGTACAAATTTAAAGGAAACAGAATTTTCAAATCAATGGCTTCATGTTGAAGATTATTGTCCTCTGTGTTAATTGTGATAGGTTCAATGTAAAAGATGTTCAATGAGAATGCAATTGTAGCAAGAAAGTAAGGTTTGCCGTGAAAGAGAGTTACTTTGGTTTGTAACTAAGTTAAGTCTGTAATCATCTGAATTGTCAATGTAATGACGGAATGGAATGAATGAATGTAAAGTATTTTGATTTTGTTAATTTTGTTAATTTTGTTAATTGAAATTGTTTGATGTTTCGGAAACTTGAAGGTAATCAAATGTTGAAAGTTTGGATATTGATTGAGAATTGTGTGAATTTGTGTAAGATGTTAACAGAGGAATTAAATAATTGTTGAAATGTAACAATTGTGTGCATTTGTGTAAGTTGTTAAAATTTGCAAAATAATAATGTGATATTGTGCGGTTCTAAGATGTCTGAAAAAGGCGCAGGCAGGATAATAGTGAAGCATAAAAAGTCACTGAATTAACAAGGCACAATAAGCCACACTGAATTCCATATACAAAAAGCCATTGTTTTCATTGTGGGTATCCAAAAACTGAACATTGTAATGTTGTAGCCAATTAACATAGATTGACAAGTCAATAAAAAAAGATTCATGTTATAGTCAATGTACATAGTTTGGCATAGTGAAACAAAAAGGGCAATAAATGCAATACATAGACCAAACACTCCTAAACTACTTCGTATTTTTCTACTACTGCCAATATTATACCAATAGATGGAACGATAGGAGCAGGCTGGTGCTTCCTGTGACATGGAACCACAAAAAGCCACTGCACACTACATTCATACATAAAGACATTATAATAATTATCCAAAAGAAAATAGGGCAATGTTATAGCCATTTAGCAAAGACTGGGCATAGTCAACAAATAGGACAATGTTATAGCCAATTTACACACCGAATGAGTAACATTAGTTAAATTGACAACAAAAATTCATTTCCTAACATTTGATGGCCCCCCAGATAGTCCACAATCTCTTACCCCTGGTTGCATTTATGTTTTTTAGTGTGTAGAAGCTTCATCAGACTGAGTTTTGAGAGTTGATGGCTCTGCTTTACAACATAAGCTGAACAAGGACTCCTTCCAAACCCAAAATTTCATGTTCAAGTGATTGTTGTTGAATCATGGAAGCTCTGTATGCAGCCAATGCCTCTGAATGACAGCAAGAAGCATTGTTAAGTTTAGCTTTCTCGTTTTCATATGTACTAATAAGTTCTTGTGAAGAAAGACGATTTTCCATGTAACCCTCAATTGAATTGTGCTTTGAATGTAGTCCTTCACAGCCTAGATGAAAGGATCACATTTGGTGGGAAACTTTTGTGAGGTTCTAAATGTGGCTTCTGCAACCTTCATCATCTCCTCAAGGTCATGTGGATCAATATCCTCGAGAATAGAGATTGTGCTTAAGGACATCGATAAAGCATCATTATCTTGCATTCTACCAATAAGGTTAAATCACAACTAAAAAACTTAGTCTAAACAATAAAAAAACAACAAAGTTCGACAAGATTACATTACAAGAAACTTCTATTAACACAAGTTGAATGTCTTAACAAAACATTTTTCAATCATTTGATCTGGAAAAGTGGACAAAATTTAGTCTATAGTCTATACTGAACCCTGAAGGCTAAATGATGAAGACTACAAGAACCACACCCAGCGCGAACAAAGTTACAAGAATCAAATGACTAACAAGAAACACACCCAACATAGCGCAATTGAATATTAAAATTGTATTGCAGGCCTAATGGCTAACTAGTTGCACACAACAGAACTAACCTACGCAACTAGCATATGAAAAAACCATAACATTATAGATGTTGAATGCTTCCAAGTAATTACTGAGGGAATTCTTCCTATAAACTGAATCAATTATCTGCAATCATATTAAACTCAAAAGGTTCAGAAATTAAATATGAAAGGCATCTGGAACTTGTACATTATCATAATTTTTAAACTTTTAGAGATCCGGACACAATTTTGACATGATCCCCCAAAGTTTCGCTAAATTTTAACAATCAATTTATGTCTAACGATTTCTTTTTAATTTAGATTCAAACTAGTTTCTTATTTACAAGTAGATCTCTTAATTTACATTCAAACTCAAACTTTTCTACACGATCCACAAAATTCACTAGGAATTATACTCAAATAGTTAACACGAATCTAACTCTACCAGCTCTTTATCAAATTTTTGTAAAAATAATGGAAAAAAGTTGGTCATGATTGAAACCCTAACTTTAAATCCAAAAATTAGAACAAACTTGAATGAGAAAGAAGCAAGAAAAGTAATTTGTAAATGGAAAAGCAAGACCTACTAGCCATGACTGAATCGATTGAGCTTGCCTAATCTCGCAAGCACAGGCTTGCGGGACTTCCTGCAAGCCCGGCTTGCGGTATGCTGGTGGGCATGCACTGCAGACCCACCAAAGTTCTACCAAGCACTTGCAGGCTTGCAGATCACCAGCATGTACTAGCGCATGCCGACGACCCACGAGCACTCTTTTAATGCTCGCGAGGTTGCCAGGCCCACTCGTAAAGGGAAAAATCCCGTGCTCTACACATTCTAAATTTTCTCTTTCAACCTGTTATTTGGCCCGACCATTTAATGGTCCATCCAAACGAACTTGACTATCCTTTTATTCTCGGTATAGACCCCATCTATTAATTCTTTATTTGGTCTAATGAAGGTCTAATGTGTGTGAACTCATAGGATTCCGATGTATAGAGCTACTAGAGGTTGACGTAAACTTGGCTTCCCATCCGGAAACCTTTAAGCTTAGTGTTCCAGACCGATATGGAACTCAATGACCCTAGACAATTAAATGGGCTTTATAGCAAAGGCGTATGATCCCCTGATACTCGGAACGTCACATGCCTGTGACTTAATCCAGTTCTGCAATAGTAATTAATACAATACACTCCTTCCATCATGTTAAGTACCATCCAATTTACTGAGCTCGGATAAAGTGTTAGCTCATGTAATAGCCGTAGCTATCTTGGAATTAGATTTGTTCACGAAGAACACCACTTACCTCTATGTATTGAGATTGACTAGAAACCCGTTCTATCAATCTCATACTCTGATCAGAGGTTTATAAGTGTGTCACTTCAACAAGAAGCCTTAAGGTACAAATCCCATTATATCACTATATCAGGAGTGATGAATCCCATCTTGACTACTCGGCTTAACTACAAACCATCGTCACTATACTCCTAATCATCTGTATCATCTTGACAACAAGGTATGCATAAGTATGACCAAAAGTATAGCAACTTCCGCACAAGGTAACCAGTATCTCAAGTCCGAGGATACTCGCGCTACTACTGCAATAAGACATGACACCAACACATGGATATAGTTATTTCTGAGTGTCTCTCTTATAGCGGTCTCCTATGTATCACCCGAATAAATTCATGTGTTAACTCAAGGTACCACCTTCAGCTTGTGAGATCTATAGTAAGCCTACACACGCTAGTTTGTCCGCTTCATTGATGTCCAGTCTCAATGAAACTATGATAAAGGATATTTAGACTTTTCATAGTAACACGTGTGTGCAGACCCCACATAGCTCCCACTATGTCCTTGCACTTTCATGCTATAAAATAGTTACAAACTTTATCTTATTATATCAATGAATGTATATACATACATAATAACACATATGTAATACTAGCGAGATACATAATTAGTTAAGATCATCGATATATAACAAAGGTGTTTTATCATTGATAAACAATAATCCAAAACTATTTATACATAAGTGACTAATAAAGACATATAGCCTAATTGCCTCTAGGGTATACATCATGTCAAACAAACTCCCACTTACACTAGAGTCAATTTCCATGTGCTTCATGGCATACTCGTTAACATGTTGGTCATGCTCAACTTAGGAAACTAGATCTTGTGGAATCATATTGAATATTTGACGATATATTGAGTTAATGGCTTTGTTAGCCCATCCACTAGATTTTGATCCGTAGGGATGTATTCAAAGCTTATATCTTTTCTAGCAACTATCTCCTGAATGAGATGGTACTTTCCAAGTACGTGTCTGTTTCTCTAACGAGACCGTGGTACCTTTGTCTGAGTAGTAGCCCCATTGTTATCACAATAGACCACTATTAGATTTACAATGCTAGACACCATGCCTATATCACCAATAAGTCCCTTTAGCTAGACAACTTGGTTAGCGACTTTAGAAGCAGCTCTATACTTAGATTCAATGGTTGAATTAATGGTCGTATCTTATTTGAAACTTTTCCAAACAATTGTTCCTACATTTAACATAAATACATATCCTAATAAGGACTTGTAATCGTCCTTGTCAGACTGAAAACTCGTATCAATGAATCCCTTGATAGAGAGATCACTTTCTCCATAGACTAATAACATATCCTTAGTTCTTCGTAAGTACTTGAAGATAGTTTTAACGATAATCTAGTGCTTCTCACCTGGATTAGATTGAAATCTGCTCATGAAGCTCAAGGCATGTGAGACGTCTGGCCGAGTGCATACCATAACATGCATGATGGATCCTATTACCGAAGCATAGGGAATTCCATTCATGCGTAGTCTCTCCTCTTGTGTTCTCGGACACTCATATTTAGAAAGGTTAATCTTGCGAGACATGGGAAGATAACCCTTTCTTGATTGCTTAAGGTTAAATCTAGCCAAAACCTTGTCTATGTATATACTTTGAGAAAGACCTAGCAACATCCTAGATCTATCACGGTAGATCTTTATACCAAGTATAAAAGCTACTTGTCCAAGGTCTTTCAAGGAGAACTTCTTTGACAACCATGACTTAACTGTTTAAAGAAAAGGAACATCATTTCCTATCAATAATATGTCATCGTCATATAATATAAGGAGTCCGATCACACTTTCACTAACCTTTGTATATACATAGGGCTCATTAGCGTTTACCACAAAACCAATTTCTTGGATTGCCTCGTCAAACCTAATATTCTAACTCCTTGATGCTTACTTAAGTCCATAAATGGACCTTTGCAATTTGCACGCCTTCGAGCCATCCTGAGATGTAAAACCTTTAGGTTGTATCATCTATACATACATATAGAGGTTCCCATTAAGGAACACTATTTTCACATCCATATGCCAGATCTCATAATCATAATTAGCAACGATAGCAAGGAGTATTATGATAGAATTTAGCATAGCTACTGGTGAAAAGGTTTTATCATAGTCAATACATTCTTTTTTACTATAACCGTTTACAACTAGCCTTGCTTTATAAGTAATTACATTACCATCCATTCGGTTCTCTTCTTGAAAACCCACTAGCATCCTATGAGATTAATCTCAATTGGAGCATCAACCAAGTTTCAGACTTGATTATCGTACATGGAGTTCATCTCTGACTTCATGGATGTAAATCATTTATCAGACTCTGAGCCTTCCATTGCTTCCTTGTAAGTCTTAGGCTCATCATCTTCCATAAGAAAGATGTGCTTATCATTTATGATGAAATAGCCATATCTTTAGGAACGATTGGAGCCCAACTCGACCTACACAATGTCGATGCTATAATAGGTTACTCCATGTTTACACTTTCTTGTGTAATAAGTGTAGGATGAATCAATTGATTGTCTATTTGATCTTCTTGAGCAATCAACTCAAGATAATTCCCACTAGCTTTTGCAAGTACGTATTCCTTCTCAAGGAACTGATCAATCGTAGAAACAAGTACCTTTTGATCCTTGGGATCGTAAAAGGTATAACCCATAGTCTCCTTATGGTAACCTACAAATAGACACCTATCAGAATAAGCACCCAGCTTATTTGAATTTAATCTTTTTAACATAAGCAGGACATCCCCAAACTCTCAAGTGAGAATGAGATGGTTTCTTACCATACCACATTTCATTTAGTGTTTGATCAACTAATTTTGAGTGCACTCTATTTTAAATGTAAACTCCGCTCTTAAGTGTATGTTAATTAAGACAGTTATTGAACATGCGAACTTACAAGGTGGAGTTTCAAAACTTAAAATTAACCCTAAAAGATCTCCTAAGCATGGCATGATTGGCATAATCTCAAACGAAATGTTTTATAGATGCTTATAGGTTTGTAAAACTTAATAAAAGAAATTGGGAATCTAAGTTTAGAGCATTACCAGTTAATGCGTGCCTCCACTTTTGATGTGGTGATCCCTTAGAGCAATTTGAAAGCACTTCGATAGCATAAGCCTCCAAACTAGGATGACCTCTATGATTAGTCCACATGGACCCCACCGACCAAAACCTCACGTTGAGGGAGAACTCATCAATTAAAAAGCAACTTCTAGACCGCTCGTAGACTAACCCAAAAATATAAATAAGAAGGCTCTTTCTAAATAGTTATAAGCCTTCAAAAGAATTCTTGCGAAAACGAAGAAACTCGTGGAGGATCTTGCAAAAAATTCACGAAGAAAAGGAGTCAAACCTCAGAAGAAGGATGAGTTGAAGTGAGGAGAAAGAAGGGGAGAGGAAGGCTAATTATAGCCTAAGGGGGAGTAAAAATGCTCCCCCAAAACAGATGTGGGATTAGTACAAAGCAACAATCCCACAAGGGCTTGCAAGCCCGAGCGAGCTGCTATGCGAGATTTCTAGCTCAATTGCTTGCTGCACAAGGCAATCCCATCTCATGGGCTTGCCTTGCCCACGGTAAGCCTTGTAGGCCTCCACAAGTGCTGCTAACGCTTGCGAGGCCTACTTACGAGCTTTGTCGTAAGCAGTGCCAAGTAGCACTTGCAAGCCCGTGAGCGCTTCTAGAGCTCGCGAGGCTTACCTTACGGACTCTTATGAGATTTCTCGCAATATCCACTCACGGAATTCTGGTTCAGTTTATCCCCTTTCTTTCTCGGCATACTAGGTTGACCAAAATTTGGTCCATCCAAATTGAGTATGACTCTCCCTTTTATTCTCGGTATAGACCTCGTCTATAAGTTCTTTATTTAATCCGGTAAAGGCCCAATGCATGTGAGCTCGTAGGATCCTGAAGTATAGAGCTGCTAAAGGTTAACCTAAACTTGGCTTCCCATTCGAGAAGTTTTAGGCTTAGTGTTCCAGACCTATATGGAACCTGATAACTCTAGATTATCAAATAAGCTTTCTAGCAAAGACGTGTGTGCTGGTTAATCAAGATAGTAATTGAACAAGAAAACTTGCAAGGTGGTATTTCAAAAACTTAAAATTAACCCTAAAAGATCTCCTAAGCATGCCATGATCGATATAATCTAAGTCAAAATGTTCCATAGATGTTCATAGGTTTATAAAACTTAATTAAAAGAAACCTAGCATCTAAGCTAAAAGCATTACTAGTTGATGCGTGCCTTCCCTTGGTGCGGCGCTCCCTTAGAGTAATTCGACAACACTCCGTTAGCACTAACCTCTAATCTAGGATAGCCTCTATGATTGATCCACACGGATCTTCATTGACCAAAACCTCTCATTGAGGAAGAACTCGTTGGTAGACAACAGCTGCTAGACCACTCGAAGACCAACTCGAAAATATTACTAAGAAGGCTTTCTTCAAAATTCAATAAGCCTTCAAAATAATTCTTACGACCAAGGAGAAACTCGTGGAGGATCTTGCAAAATCTTGCGAAGAAGAGATGTCAAAACTCAGAAGGAAGGCTAAGTTGAAGTGTGTAAAAGGAGGAGGGGTGGACCACTATTTATAGTGGAAGGGGAGCAAAAGCTCCCTTAAAAAACCAATGTGGGATGGGAATATTCCGATCCAACCCTCCGCGCGGGCCAACTTGCGCACACAACTTGCATTTGTGGGTTGTGCGACCAATGCAAGGTAAGCCCTAATGGGCTTGCCTTACCCCACAAGTTGGGCTTGTGGGCTGCAGTTGGGCTTGCTGCCCACAGCATACACTGGCCCATGAGCTAGCACATGCTAGTGGCCTGTGAGCAAAAATTCTCGCAGGCCCAACTCGTGAACATCCAATGTTCGCAGGGCCCACTCGTAACTGGAAAAAATTCCCTTGCTCGTATTGTATTATCCGGCAAAGCAACTTCTCTAGATGTACCTTTTGAGAGCTTCTATTAGTTTCAGCTGCCGGAATTGTGGAGCAACTAAGGAAGTGGTTGGTCATGCCTGACGTGATTGACTTGATGAGTGTAACTCTTAGGGATAGTAAGTTAAATAGAATTGATTATTATTATTATTATTATTTTCTTTTCCCTTTTTTTCTTTCTCATAAGTAATATCAAAAGGGAGCCCCTATCCACCGTTATTTTCGAAGAAAAGATAAAGGGGTTTTTTACCTTCACTTATCTTCTTATACTTGAGCAATTTTTTCAAAAAACCCCTTTGCTTAAACTTATAATTATTATTTGGTCTAACCAATAAATAATTGATCCAACGATTTTGACATCCTTAATATTTACGGCATAGTTCCAGTTTATAAGTTCTTTACTTAGTCCGGTAAAGACCTAAAGTGTGTTACCTCATAGGATCCCCAAGTATAGAGCCGCTAAAGGTTAACCTACACTTGGCTTCCCATCAGGGAACCTTTAAGCTTAGTGTTCAAGATCGATATGGAACCTGATAACCCCAGATGATGAAATGGGCTTTCTAGCAAAGGTGTATGATCCTCCGATACTCGGAAGGTTACATGCTTATGACTTGATCCGGTTCTGCAATAGTAACAAGTACACTACACTCCTTTAATCAGGTTAAGTACCATCTAGTTTATTGAGCTCGGATTAATTGTTAGCTCATGTAATAGCCGTAGCTATCCTGGAGTTAGATTTGTTCACGAAGAACACCACTCGCCATAATGTATCAATATTGACTAGAAACCTGTTCTATCAATCTTATACTCTGATAAGAGGTTTATGAGTGTGTATCTTCAACAAGAGACTTTAAGGTACATCTCCCATTATATCACTATATCAGGGGTGATAGATCCCATCTTGACTACTCAGCTTACAACGAGTGATCATCACTATACCCATAATCATCCGTATCATCCTGATCACTAGGGTATAAATAAGTATGACCCAAAGTATAGCAAATCCTACACAAGTTAACCCGTATATTAGGTCTGAGGATACTTGTACAGTTATTGCAATAAGACATGACACCAACACATGGATATAATTATTTCCGAGTGTCTGTCTTATAGCGGTCTCCAATGTATTACCTGAATACATTCATGTGTTAACTCAAGGTACCACCTTCAGCTCGTGAGATCGGCTGCTTGG
>CATIWQ010165181.1:0-23664 GCA_949673415.1 Euphorbia schlechtendalii | reverse complement strand
TTTTCAATATACAATGTATGAAACAAATAATATGAATATTTATAGCATTCCAATGAGTTCGAAAGTCAAATACTGATCAACATGCAAATGTAACAAAAAAATTATGTGATGTCCATTTAAATCACTAACTAGACTCCAAAGAAAAAAAATAAAGTAAGGTAAACAGTAACACAGTTCTTGTTGAAAGTGGTATGGTGGAAGAAGCTATATTAGATCTCTTTCCAACTATTGATGTGAGTAAGCTTGTGTTGGGGACCTCCTAGTCCACTATAAGGTGAATGTGTTCCTTTGTAGTCTCTAGTGTTTATAGATTGTTAAAAAGAAAAAAAACTTGTTTTAATGCTTTTTGTTGCATGCAATGAGACTGTAGAAAAACTAAGGGGAAGAAAAGATTTGAGAATGCATCACAGTTTTAATTAAGATCATTAATGAAGAAAGAGATAAAATTTAGCAAATTTATCTAGTTTGTGCTTTATAATTTATGTCTTTTAGCTTAAGATCATATTTGAAGAAAGGATTTTTTTTGGGCTCCTATTGTAGCTTTTTTCTATTTGTGAGTTAGGTTTTTCAGTGGATTTTGTACATGAAAATGGCAGTTTAGCTGTTGATTAGTGGAATTAATTTGATATAATGTTTGAATTAGGCTTAGTTTACATCTTATTTTGGGAAATGGAAGTAAGCTATTGAACCATTAATAGTTTATCAAATACTTTTCTCTTCTTCAAGCACTGCTTACTATAGATTTTGCAGACCCATTTGCTGATACTACTGGCATCATACTAATTTCAACCTATTCAATAATCAATTAATACTTCACACAAGTACCAATCCACTTTGACATCTGACTTAACCAATTGTTGCCTTTCTGTTTTTACCTACAAGAAAGTAGTCAATTCTTCATTCTTCTCACTCTCAAAATGCAGATTCAGTAGCCTTAACTCTCTCTGTAAGTTACTTTGTTTTTTCATTCTGATTTGTTGTTGAGATAAATATAGAGTTCTGTTTTCAGATTTAATAATGATCATTTCAATTGGTTTTCTTCTTGGCTTTTTTTAGTGATGCAATTGATTAGATGACTTCTTCCATTTTTGAGTCTTGGTGTTGGAGACTCCTTTAGATCACCAAGGATAATGGAAATATAAATCCCTTTACTATTCCTCTCAGTCTCTTTTCAACTTATTGCAATGTGAGTTTTTGTTCCTTTCAATATATGTTTAATTGGAATTCAATCCACTATTTCTTGACTGCAACCACTTAGCTTCACTTGTTTGTGTTGTTGTTTGATCATGGGTAGCTTATGTTGATTGTTAGTTCTTAGAGATTTAATGGCTTAATTATTGCTTTGATAGATCTCATGTGCCTTTAATTTTAATGCAAATGTATTTTTGAGTGGTACATTCAAGATCGGGAATTTTTTGTAAAACAAATTTCATCCCCAACACCAACGATAGGTTTTTCATTTGCATCACTAGGTAAACATCAATTTTTGCTTCGATAGATTTGTGAGCTCATTAACATCCTTAATTGTAAAGGTTTTGTGCATGTATTCTCATATGTCAAGATTTCCCACTTCAAGAATTTTGTGTTAGATAAAAGATGACTAAAACAACAACAAAGTATGTAATTAAAACAATAAAAATACACTATTATATGTTGATATTATTGGGAACTCTACGTACATCACTTGTACATAATGGAACTCTTTATAAGGAGATCAATAAACACAATAGTCATCATTTAATAAACCAAATAAACACCCATGTCACATGCTTGTCACATTTTCTAAAACTTAGTCTTCTAACTCATCACTTTTCTTGGACATCAACCATTTCAATTTGCATAGGACACATAAATGCTACTCTATGCACTTCACATTTCACTTAATTAAGTTATTTATTTCAACTTAACATTTTGTATTTGTTGGGGTATAGAATAACTTTGCCTCTCTACAGAATCAATTTATTCATAATTAACTTTGAGTATTAGTAGTCCACGACTTCTGCTGTTTATTGACCGTGGATAACTTCTGTTAGTTTTTAGAGATTTACTAACTTAATTGTGATGTTCTAAAGTGAGTAATCTGAATCCAACTATAAAAATTTATTATTGGTTGATTTATATTTGAGGTAAGTTAGTTAATGCATGACCTCTGTAAGTTAACGTCATCGTGGGCGGATTATTACATTTTTAGTGATGCTATTTATTGGGCTTAAAATGATGATTTTCTATTTTCATTTAGAATAAACAAGGATCAAAGTTTTACAACAAAGCCACCACCAGCTCATTTTTAATTTAGAATTTCCGAGTTCTTTCAGGTACCAAATATGTATTTTGACTATCCTATGCTCATTGTTAAACTTAATGGTTTCTAATATTTATCGTTGAATGTATTAAGATGTTGATTATCCTAGAGTTTGACTATTATTCATATGTCAATATATTGTGCTTTATCTATCATTTTTTACCGATGATTAATTTATTTCTTTATGTGTGTATAACTACACTAACAGTAATAGTATTACTAGTACTATAGATACTACTACATTACTACTACTACTACTACTACTACTACTACTACTACTACTATTATTATTATTATTATTATTATTATTATTATTCTTATTATTATGTAGCTCCCTTCAATCCAATAGAAATTTTAGTGTAGGAATTTGCAAAGGAAATTGCAAGGGATAATGCACTTCCAAATTTGCAAGAGGATTTTGCAACTAATTTTTTCACTTGCAAATTTGCAACGGAATATGCAAGTGAGTATTCACTTGCGAAATTGTAAGAAGCGAAATTGCAATGGATTGGTACTTGCAGATCTGCAATGGAAATTGCAAGGGAATTTAATTCCGTCGCAAAGTTGCAACGGAAATAAAAACACTTGTAGATCAATTTGCAAGGAAGCATAATGCAACGGAATGACTACCGTTGCAAAAAGTGTTTTGCTATGGAATTTCCGTTGCAGATTCCGTTGCAAAACCCTTTTTTTCTTGTAGTGATAGTGATTTTTTATCCGTTTTACGGGATCAAGCTAGTCCCTTGGGAAGACTCTTCGATATCAATTTTATTGTCTCAAATCAGATTTGATACACCAAGATTCATAACCCAGACACAACTCTAAATCGGGTTCTCAATAACTTTTCTCCAAGAATTTAATGAACTGAATCCAATACAAACTCACAGGAGTCCCAAGAAGAAGATTTCAAAGAAAGAAGGAAGGTCACATGAATGTAACCCTAGATCAAGAGAAGGAAACATCAGAGAAAATACCAACCCTATGAATCTCCCAAGAATCTAAAGTGAGATGCGCTATTTAAGTTACAAGTGATTACAAGCTTATATAGCTAGGTCAAAATTTAGTAAATCACAACCATTGATCAATCTTCAAACCAAAGGTGTACAGCGTTCAGCCTGTGGATAAGGATGTTGAACTCCAATCGAAAGGCACAATTATGATAGTGGATGGCCCAACACGTCACATGGGCTTTGCAAGAGCTTGTCCAGAACATTTAGACTTGAAACACACCACTAACATAGATAGAACCTTAATACAAATTAATTAGTTTTTTTTCAATACAGATTACACCCAATAAATATTAAATTCACTTTATTATGAAGCTCAATAATTTTCGAAATTTTCAAATTCCCTGCAAACATCATTGCATCATATATACTTGTTTTTCAAAGTTTTATTTATGATAAGATCAAGAATTACATATGACTTTGGAGCATTTCCTTATAAATCAATCTATATTGATGGCTTATTTGCATATATACTTAATTGATGGAAGTAGATGGGATATATAAGTTCACCTCTTCTTATGGGGGACTACTTTTATCTGTTCAATTAATATCTAATTTACGAAATTTAATCTACCTGGTAAATTCAAGCAGTGATCAGGCCCGGTCCTGACAAATCGAGTGCCCTAGGCAAAATAATATAGAAATTATTAAATTGGACCCTCGGTAAAAAATTATGATAAAAATTAATTATTTTGTTGATATTGAGATTAAATCTCATAACCTCTTGTATCCATAACAAGTTTCTTACCAATTCATCTTCCATTAATTATTGTTTAGTTTTATATTTTTAACATTAACTACTAAAATTATTAAAAAAATATTATTTTTTGAGCTCCTTTCAACATGGGCCCTGGGCGGTGGCACTTGTTGCCCACCCCCCAGGGCCGGCCCTGGCAGTGATCTATGTTACATGTGAGCATCCGACGATACAGAAACATAAACATGCATCTAGTATGAAAAATATAAAATTTTAGTATTAGGACTTTATCATTAATTTAGACTTGGATACATATAACATAAAACAAAGGTTACAGGGGCATTGGATATTTTTGGAAGGACTTGGAACACCTCCCAATACATTATGCCTAAACTAAATATATATACATATACATAAAAAAATCAATTTTTACATGTTGAAATATTTTAAAGTAATCTAGTAACTTGAATGAGCATCTAGAACAGAATCAATGGCTTGTGTTAAAGCTCAATCTACTTCACTTATATATCATTCAATATTCTTGTTTATTTCTGGAGATAACTTCACATCTCCAACACTCTTCATCAAGTGCAAGTGAGCTTAAACCAGTTGTCACTTGTCAAATACTCTTTGGACTCTTGTTAGGTCAAAGGTCAACAATTGATCTAGTCTTCTCCGCTTGCCCAAACCACACTACAACTTTAACACAAACCCCGAATCTTTTCGGTTGTCATGCCTTCATATGCTCGGTAGACCAGGAGTTTGTTGGGCTTAATAGCATTCACATGCTCAAAAAATGTATAAAAGGCTCTTTCATTTATAAATATTGATAATTGATTAGGAAGATCGATGTCCATTGCAGTTTAATTATTTAAGAAGATTTTATGCTGTGTATTTTATAGAATAAGAGTGCACATTAACGAAATATCGGAATTACTGTCATCTATAAGAGTTGTTTGCTGATTCGGATTCTGTTCCAGTTTAATACGTCTATTTTTTTGAGGAGTGCGCGTATTATAAGTAGTGTGTTACCAGCCACCTTAAGCATGGTGATATGATTAAATCAATATTTTAAAAATCGCCGCATAGACGCTATTTTGAGGACCGTCGCCTGATGTGATTAGCGTTTAAACTTCATCGACTAACGCTTAGGTCCCACCCGGGTCCCGATTAATCCCCTCCTAGGTCTGTAGAGGCTCCGACAGCCGACTAGCGCCTAGCGCTTTTTAAAACACTGGATTAAATACCCACAATAATATTAACAGCCATATTTCCAAGATCTTAGACCAAATTAATTAAGAGCTGAAAATTACAGTTGATTAATGAATTTGAGGTAGTTGGCAGGTGCAATAGTTATTGTTTCAAGAATTTTGATTACACATTAACATATACTAACCAAAAGAAACTGTACATAACAAGCAAATTATCCTATATTTGTCAGGAACTAAACCACTATAAATATATAATTTTTTATATAAAAAGAATTCCCCGTTCAGTTATGTGGGTTAGTTTATGGGAATGTCTCTTAATTAATCTGTGCAACACTGGTAAAGTTCACACATAATGCATTAAATTTTAGCTTAGTAATGCGGATCTTTAAATGAACTTATTTATGCTGTTGAATAAAAGTTTGTGGCCAAGTGGACATCTTTGCACCCAAAGAAATCAAGCTAAATTACATAACAAGGCTCTTTACACCTTTGTGTATATTTAAGGAGTGTATCCACGAAGAAAAATAATTATACATACATACACACAACATTGTCATATGGTGTTCGAAAACATGGATTTGCATCTCAGGAAATTTATTGAGAATGTTGTTTTTTCCGGGATTATTATGTTTCATTGCTTCTGTAATTCAGAGCAAGGTACTAATTTTTATAATTCACTTACAAATCGATTAATTCAATAATTTTTTTAAATACGTTTTAATTTTTTCATTTTGTATATGTAGCTCCTTATTACACGTTCGTTCAAGAAGCGAAGTTGGTGCCAAGGGAAGTATGGTACGACTACATAATAATCGGGGGAGGAACATCCGGGTGTCCGTTAGCCGCAACATTGTCACAAAGCGCAAGGGTTTTGGTCCTCGAAAGAGGCGGATCGCCCTACGGGAACGGCAACATTACCGACATCGGAAATTTCGTCGCGTCTCTTTCGGACACATCGCCCGATTCGCCTTCTCAGCTGTTCATCTCGGAGGACGGGGTGTACAACACGAGGGCACGAGTCCTAGGTGGCGGGAGTGCCCTTAACGCGGGGTTTTACTCGCATGCGGGGGCAGAGTACGTGAAGCAAGCGGGGTGGAAACAAATGTTTGTTAAAGAGGCCTATCGGTGGGTCGAAAAGAAGGTGGCGTTTAGGCCGAGTATTTTGCAATGGCAGACTGCCGTGAAAGATGGGTTGATTGAAGCAGGAGTAATGCCCTATAATGGGTTTAGTTATGAGCATGATTATGGGACTAAAATAGGAGGGTCAATATTTGATAAGTTTGGGCATAGGCACACTGCGGCTGACCTTCTTGAGTATGCTTACCCTTCGAATATTTCTGTTTACTTGCATGCTACTGTTACTAAGATCTTGTTTACTCCAAGAGGTAAATGCTTGTTCCCAGCTTGTTTTTCTTCTTTTGCATTCAGAATTTTAACTAATAGACTGCTTGTGACTAACGGCAAGTCGATTAGTTAAATTTAGATTCGATGGAAGGGCTGGATCGGGGCCCAATATAGTTTGCATAAAAATATTCAGACTTAGGGTCGAAGAGAGCTTTGATTTAGAACATCATTACTAAACTCAGTTGGGTTTGCTGGTTAAACAGGTATTAATTTATAAAATTGCTATTTATATAAAAAAATTAAACTATATGATTCAATGATAGAATAGTAACGAGGGAAACATTCTTTTTCCATCCAATTTTTTTTAAGAAAATTACTTTAACAAATATTATTACATGAGTATAAATTAAGACAATGAGTGTTTGACATTTATTAATATCATATATTACTAAATATTTATTTTTACAATAACATAGTATAATATATATATACTAATATTATAATCAGACTGGTCGGATGAAGCTTTAATTTTACAAAAATAAAAATCTAACACAAGCACATTATGAAGTCAATCACATATTCAAATACGTTAAGTCAAACCTATGAAAGGCGGGCCTAGGTAGACAAGTCGGGGCAGACTTCTTAACATATCCACTCATGAAAAATAGAAACATTCATAACTATAACATAATCGAACTAACAGATTATAAGCATAAACTGTGGGAATTGTTACAGGGACACCATGGGCAAGGCCAAGGGCATTTGGGGTAATATTTGAAGATGCAATGGGAATAAAGCACAAGGCATTACTAAAGAAGGAGCACAAGAATGAGGTAATACTAGCAGCTGGTGCATTAGGAAGCCCACAGCTACTAATGTTGAGTGGAATAGGGCCAGCCCAACACCTGAATGCCCTAAAAATACCAATAATTTTGGATCAACCCTTGGTTGGTCAAGGCATGTCTGATAACCCTATGAACCTTCTCTTTGTACCCTCTCCTCTTCCTGTTGAGGTCTCACTCATTCAAGTCGTGGGCGTCACTCGGTTCGGTAGCTTTATCGAATCCGCTAGCGGCCTAACTTATGCCATCTCTTGGGCCTCCAGATTCGTCAGGGATTACGAGCGATCGTCGAATCAGGTAACTTGTTTGTTTCCGCAACTAATGTGTCATGATAGTATTAATATCAGTTTAGTTCACTGAATAGGTGCATTCATAAAAGATTTAACTAAGAAGTTGAGTCATAGACCTCACTTTTTTTCCATAAACTACTTAAAATTAAATTATATGCTCCAAAAAACTTTACTCCCTCCGTTTTTTAGTAGTTCATTTACCCAAAATAGTAATCATTTCAAAATTTCATGATTTTTTCCCTCTTTCTTCCGTGTATACTCCTATTTATTCCATTGTGATAAATGCACACTTTGGGTTGGAAAAGTAATCCATTATGGATAGAATAGTACTTGCATACCCTCGTTAATTGTTTTATTATAATATTTATTTACATGTTTTTAAAATTAAAAATTCTGTACTATTAGTTTTTGGATCCAATGATATATATTGAGTGATAAATTTATGTTACATATGCAGACAGGGCAACCAAACATGCTAACACCAGAAGCAATGGCAAGAGCTGTTGCAACGGTCAATTCCCTGGTCAATGCAACTCTTAGAGGCGGAATAATACTCGAAAAAGTCATTGGACCGCTCTCCAAGGGCGATCTCAGGCTTAGAACCCTAAACATCAACGATAACCCATTAGTTAGATTTAACTACTTCAAAGAACCCGAAGACTTGCAGAGGTGTGTTAAAGGGATGCAAACAATAATCGATGTAATCAACTCGAAATCATTCGCCAAGTTTCGTTACAAGTACCTGCCGGTTCAAGCTCTGCTAAGTTTGATGGCGAATTTGCCGGTGAATTTGAGGCCAAGGCACATTACAACCGCATTTTCTTTGGAGCAGTTTTGTATGGATACGGTGATGACTATATGGCACTATCACGGCGGATGCCAAGTCGGGAAAGTGGTTGATACTCGGTATAGAGTTATCGGAGTCGATGGATTAAGAGTAATCGATGGTTCGACTTTCATTAATTCACCCGGAACTAACCCTCAAGCTACGGTTATGATGCTTGGAAGGTGCGATTACAAGCTTAAAGTTATTTTATTTGTTTATTTTAGTAGGGTTTTTATCCCGACTGCTTGATTCGACAAGTGTGCAGATGAGACCCAAAGTGTTATATTCTTGAAGTCCATTTTTTTTCATGTCATATCACTCGGTAATTTCTTTTTTTTTTTTTTTTTGATATGTGACTGTTTTGGCTTTGATATGCAGGTATATGGGCAAGCAGATGCTGCGTGAAAGGATTTACAGAAGGTGGAAACACATAGGACGACCTAATTAGGCTGTTGATAAAATGCTATATATCCGATTCTTAATTTTGTTATGTATTTGCAGACACTAGTCAGTTTTATTCAGTTCGAGTTTTGGCCTTTGCTGGAAATGTTTTTTCTGGTTCTTTAAATTAAGACTTTTCAGTGAACTTAGAGAAACGTTTAGCTTAGTACCAAAAGCAAATTATAAGACCATTGAGCTAGCAATGAGATATTTCATAATTATCAAGTTATTAAGCAAATCAGTGATATGGCAAATCTTTCTTGGCAATGTGATGGGAGGCTACTTGTGCATCTAATTAATATCCCTCTTACTTGCCAAAGGAGAGTTGCCCTGTGAATTGTTTAGCTTATATACATTTACAATGGCCACAATGGTTTGAATTCCTTGAGCTCACTCTCTTCAAATTAGGCATTAGATTGACAAGTTTAAAACCTATGTATGACAAAAGTTTTGGCCCATTTAAGGTTGCTCCAATTCGCTGCTCTACTTTCTCCGCGTATGGGAACGACTCGGATAATGAGGAATTTGTACACTAATGCACAAAAAGGTATAATGGTAAATGATAAGGGGAAACATAATTGAATGTTCCTTGTGGGATATCATTCATAATTTGTCTCATTTCACCATTGAGCAGGTTCAGTAGCCGAGCTGGTTAAAGTATATGTTTTCAAGCGTACATGCGACAAGCTTGAACATTTATTTTTTAGATTATTTGAATATTAAATTAGGATTTGCTATTGAATTTGATGCATGTTTTGTTGTATTATATATGTATAAAATTTTATTTTGTAATTTCATAAATGAAAGTTTTTCTTTTGTTAAACTATGGGTACACTCTTGATAAGGGTACACTCTTCCTTTCGAATTAGACTATGGGTACACTCCTAATAAGGAAAATTCAGAGTACACAGTGTAAATTATAAAAAAAAATACCTTGTGATTTAAATCATTTTCAAAATGAAATTTATGATTTTTCAGGTCTCAAAAAAGGCCTTGAGGTTTTCAGACAGTTAGCAAAATAGGAAAATTTTCTTAACATCGTTAACTTTTTATGATGTTGCAAGGGTATTTTGAAAATTTGAAGTTTTTTATTCTTCTTCCTCCTCTAATTAAACCCTAAAATTAAGTCACCAAATTCTTTCCTTTAAACTGGCAGCCACCATCACCTCCAATCGTAGTCTCGCCATTAACCACCTCACCACCTCCTTGTGGAACCGCTGCTCGACAACCACCTCCACTACCTTCAGAAGATGAAGCGGCAAAAGCAGGGCAGAAAGAGCTCGCTGCTGACCTCACTTATATTCAAACATTATATTCATAAATTCTTCTAAAACATATTCATCAACTTACCAATTAAAGAAATGAAATAAAACTTAACAAACTATTTCTTCTTTTACAGAAACGCTTGAATTATGACGAAGAAGAAAATCAAAATAGAGCAATAATGTCCAGTATGAACAATGAATCCTAGTCAAACGATTAGTGATTCTTAAATCTTAATTAAATTCATACATGATTCCAGAAACTTAATTAAATCCATTTTGACTTTTCTACTAAAGATCTCGACTTTGATGCTTGAACTCTCCAAAAGTTGATTGTTGTATCAGATCCATTTCATTTTAGAATTGTTGTCAACATACTTTGGCCGTAAATGGCACCTTTTTTATTTTCTTCTTCCGCATGTGTACTGGTTGGAAAACAGGGAGGAGATGAACAAAGGGGGGACTAATCGAAGATGAGATGAAGAGAGGGATGGAGATGGCTTCAACTTATCAAATTTGGTTTTCTTTTTCGTTCTTTTGTATTTTTTTCTTTTTTTATTGTTGAATTCCTAATATGCTCCTCGCCACGTAGCAATTTAAATGACGTGAATGGAAAACCCCTATTTTGATAAATGTGCAAAAACTCAAATCCTCTTTTGAAATCCAAAACACCACAAACCCTTTTTTGAAAATGACCGAAACCAAGTTTCCCCTTTCTTGTAATGGAGTACACTAACACACACAAAATACCAACTCTCAAATTGCAGTCTCTCATATTGGTTTCATTTTTTGGGATGACTTAGATATATTTGTGAGACTTGAATCTCTCGAGTGAAATTGCATAATTGTTTCCATTTTTCGTGGCTAAATATTTATTCACTAAAGAAGGCAATGCATTTATTTATTTATTTTTAATACTTTGAATGTCAATATTTGTCAAAGATAAGTTGTGAACCCATTAATTATTAAACGCCCCCTTCTTAGACAAAACAATATGAACTGGAGACTTGAATGTAGGCAGTAAAGGCCCTAGTCTACTCACAAATATATTTCAAAAACAATAACTTACCCCCTGCGCATAGTAATCTCAATTCATCTTGACTTGCCAGCAGCAGTGCGAAGGGATGGGAAAGAAATTTTTTTGCGTAGCTTTTTATTTTCTGTCAACAATTAGAGTTTTATTCTTTTTCACACTATTTTAAAAATCCCCGCCTAGGCGCTATTTTGAGGGTAGCCGCCTAGCTACGCCTAACACCTAAACTCTACTGACTAGCGCCTAAATCCGCCTAGGCCCCGATTAATCCTCACCTAGGCCTCGATTCACCTTCGGCCGTCCGACTAGCGCCTAACGCTTTTTAAAACACTGCTTTTTCAACTTTTTCAAAAATCAATTCAATACTTATTTCAATTTTCAACATTATTAATTAATAATAGAGAATAATATATGATAACAAGTAGTCAATAATAATATTACTAATGTTTTTATAATTTTATTAAATATTATTTTTGTAATGAATAATTTGTTATAACAAATAAATAAAAAACATAATTTAAAATTGATAATAAGAAAACATTAACTTTCGGTTATAATAATAATACTAATAATAATATTTATAATAAACCAACAAGACCAAAAAAATTCAAAATAAAATAAAAGAATAATAATAATAATAATAATAATAATAGTAGTAGTAATAATAATAATAATAATAATAATAATAAGAAAAATAAGAATAATAATAATAATAATAATAATAATAATAATTAAGATAGTTTATAATGGTACTTTTAATGATTATTGTAATTACTGATTAATAGTAAATTTTATTATAACATTGAATCGTTTTAAAATATTATGAATTTTCGTTATTAATATATTAATATTTTAAAGTGATATTATTATTATTATTTATATATTTAATTAACTTCAATAAAGATTAAGGTTAGTTTCAATATCTTCTCTTTCAATCAGTATATGCAGTTTAGTTCAACATACCTAAGAATGAGTTAAAAAACTGAGTCTTACAATGCCTCTACCACTGCTGCTGACTTTGGACAAACTATTGGTAGTTAACCCATTTTTATAAGTATTATTTAAATGTAAGATTCCTTTATAATATAGGATAAACAAACTAACGGCTTGGTCAGGTCATGGACAGAAAATACATTTTAAAATAAAGATTTTTCTTGCTTCTAATTTTTATGCAGATGGAAGCATTATATAAATGTTTGTCATAAAGATGACGAAGTCCATAATATTATACAACTGCTATTTAGGATTTATATAAAGCCTGTAGTATTAATTTATATTCAATTTAAATGCCTACTGAGATCCATTCTAGATAACAAAACATTCAATAGGCGGGAACATTTCAGAGCTACTTTAAACAAGGACAATGCTTTTCCAACCTAAGTTTAATTATAAAGATATAGCTAAATTTGTCGCATTTCATCTATTTCGTCCTAAACTTTAATTTACTATAGAAGGCAAACCAATACACATTTTGAAAATTAAAGGCTAAAATAATATTTCAAAGTCTAGGATGCATGAAACAAAATGAGACAAGTCAAAGAAGCCGCTAATGCATTAAGCCTAAAAATCTTAATTATAGGCGTCAAACATGAATTATCATAATTCAGCACATCAAAGGTCATATGTTTCACTATTTTTCCCTTAATTATAGGCTTTTCAATCACTACTTTACCAAAATACACGAAAGGGAAACGATAATTAAAGTAAACCTTGTTTTCAAAGATTCAAACAGCATAAAATAAAGTTGTTGTTTTATCTTTTCGTACAAGGAAATTTTCCACTATGTGTTTGTTTCTTGCGCGTGTAAAATAGGCATAAACAATTCAAATAGACATTTGACCAAGCAGTACAACTAATTCAACGGTAATCACTAGGAGGCCACATGGCATCCAATAACTGGATAATGCTCACCATGCTCTTGGAGCCTGTGTGTGAAGCATTTAGCAATTTTCTAGAAATCAGTTTCTTAAACTATAAGCTAATTTAAAACATGCCAAAGGAGCTTTGTGGGTCATTATCAGCATGGATGGCCAGCATAAAAAAGATGGCTTTGTCTTCCCACTTGATTTTGTTACTTTCCAGTTCGTTAATTGGCTCTATATTTCATTTAATAATACCATATTACCCTTTATAACATTTTAGTCCAATGTTAAAACACCTTTTAACTAGTAATTAAACAGATTAAAATAGAGGGCTCTTAAATGCAAAAATGCCATAAACAAGTTAAATTATCCTTGGACGCAAAGATGCATATTGCTTTGACAATGACAGAAATATAAAGATTAATTTTGAAATTAACTGAAAGAAAGGTTCAAGTGCAACACATTAATTAATTAATTGGCTCAAGATATGCTCCATTTGGTAGGTAGTTGTTAGTTTTTACCTGAGATGTGAAACATATTTTAAGCTAAATTTTTTAAAAAAAAACTAGCAAGGTCAACATGGTAAAACGAGAAACACGAAGAAAGTTATATAATGTTGACCAGTTCAAATTGCTGTTGGAAACAAAAAACACCCTGGCCAGTCGGCATCAGCTTTAAATTATATCAACAAATTGAGTGGTTATAATTAGCCAACAACTTTCTGATGGGAAAAAACCACAGACAACACCAAGTAAACAAACAATGGAGCAGAAACCAACCACATAAGTGAAAAGGAAAACAGCAAATAAAAAGAAGCAAAGAAGAAGAACATGTCGTTACCTAGCGAAGAAGAATCCGCTGTTTTATGCCCAACTGGGTGCTGTCCAAGCTTTTCAGAGCCCCGGAATATATTATGTAAACCAAGAAGCACAGTAGCAACATGCCGGCAGAATTTCGTAGCGAAAACCACCTCTTCTATATTTCCAAACACCAAATTCACAAACCCGGAGTCTCTTCCTTCTTTGGAAGAATCGTTTTCCGATTTCATCAAAGTTTACCCTCAATATTCTGAAACTTACACGGTTGACCAAATCCGGGCTCGAGACTACTACCATCTCTCACTCTCCCAGCACACTTGCCTAGATTATATCGGGACTGGCCTCTTTTCGTATTCTCAGCTTCAGAATCATGACTCTAGCAAACAAGTCGCCGATTCTTCTCCTTCAGCACTGAATCCATCTCCTCAAAGCTCACATTTTCCGTTCTTCAGCGTGTCTTACAAGATGGGGAACTTGAAGACGCAGCTGATTCACGGCGGCCGGGAATCCGAGTTAGAAGCTGCAATGAAGAAAAGGATCATGAGTTTTCTGAACATATCGGAGAATGATTATTGTATGGTATTCACACCAAATCGAACATCGGCTTTCAAACTCGTAGCGGAATCTTACCCATTCCACTCAAGTCGGAAGCTTTTGAGTGTTTATGACTACGAGAGTGAAGCAGTGCAAGCGTTGATCAATTGTTCAGAGAGCAACGGAGCCGAGGTGATGTCAGCAGAGTTTACGTGGCCCAGGCTGAGGATTAATTCGGAAAAACTGAAGAAGATAGTTCTCAGGAAAAGGAAAAAGAAAAAGAAAAGAGGACTGTTTGTTTTCCCGCTTCACTCGAGAGTGACTGGAGCTAGATATCCTTATCTGTGGATGAACATAGCTCAGGAAAACGGTTGGCATATTTTGATTGATGCTTGTGGGCTAGGGCCAAAGGACATGGGCTGCTTTGGCCTCTCTCTTATTCGCCCTGACTTCCTTGTTTGTTCATTCTACAAGATTTTCGGGGAAAACCCATCTGGATTTGGATGTCTTTTCGTGAAGAAATCTACAGTCCCCTTGTTAAATGATTCCAGCAGTGGTGGAATGGTAAGTCTTGTCCCAGCAAAGAAGCTGTTTTGGTTCCTAGATGAATGTTCTGGAACTGATACAGAACCTGAACATGCATTCAACGTTGAATGGGATGAAAATGAATTAGATAAATCAAATTCTTTTTCAGGTCCCATTACAACATCGAAAACACACCGAGGAGAAACCTCTGAATCTCAAACTGCACCAACAACTTCGCATTCTGAGTTTCAAATTACAGCAGAACAAAAAGAATCAGAATCTTCGGAGAAACATCCTAGAGTACTACAACAAGAACCCAGAACAGCCAACACAGTAGAATGCCGAGGATTGGATCATGTTGATTCATTGGGACTGACGCAAATTAGTAACAGAGGAAGGTGCCTGATTAATTGGCTGGCGAATGCATTGATGAAGCTAAAGCATCCAAACACCGAGGAATTCCCTGTCATAAGAATATATGGGCCAAAAGTGAAGTTCGATAGGGGACCTGCATTGGCATTCAATGTGTTCGATTGGAAGGGAGAAAAGGTTGAGGCTTCTCTTGTACAAAAACTTGCTGATCGGAGCAACATATCTCTCAGTTACGGATTCTTGCATCACATTTCATTCCCCGACAAGTATGAACATGAAAAGGGGGCAGTTCTTGAGAGAAGAAATGGAGTAACAAACAAGGGGAAAGAAAAGGGCAATCTGGGAATAACAGTTGTCACAGCAGCACTCGGTTTTCTGGCTAATTTTGACGACACTTACAGACTTTGGGCTTTTATTGCACAATTCATGGACGCTGACTTTGTGGAGAAAGCAAAGTGGAGATATACTGCATTGAATCAGAAAACTATTGAAGTTTAACCATTTTTTTCTTAAGGCTTATGAATGCCCAAAGCCAAAATAACTAAGAGAAAAGGGGCAAGACTGGAAGTTCATTCAACAACAAATTCAGAAACTATCTAAGAATAGCAGAGTTAATCAGAAAAAAATGAAGACAGTGCATCAAAGGTTGTCTAGCTTTCTCCAAATGACAGCGCATCACATTCTAGTCCTTCCAATATGAAGTAAAATAGAGACAATGAATCGAACAAGGGAGAATCAAATTGCACGGGATGTCCAAGAGAGAAAATTTGAAGAAGAAAATTTTTCATTCATAATGTGGATTGTAATCACATTCTTCAAACTAATATGAGAAATTACAGCATATTGAATAGGTATTGTGAGCTTCATATTTTTGAAGGAACATGTAGCAGGAGAGAGAGGTGGCTTGCAAGCCTAAACAAGTGTTTCTATTTGACCAAATAAAGCACAAAAAAAAAACTTTAATGACAATAATACTATTGCATGTCCATTGATTACAAATTAAATTCTTCAAGCAGGATCATCGCACATCCATTTACAGCTTGAAGGCATTAATAAAAAGTTGAATAAGTGAGTGTTGCTTTACAAAAGAAGCTTTAGTAACAAATCCGTTATTGTGGATATTCCAATGTCAGTGAAAATAACTACAAACAATGAAGGGCAATACTTACAGTAAGGATTCTTAAGATGTCACTAATCACGAATGAATGAACATCATGCCCTTAAAGGAAAGTTTGGTTGGTCACTGGATTTAGCACTTTACAGACATCATTCGACACGGGGATAATAAGAAATTCATAAGAACTACCGTCTATATCTTGAACTTAATTACACATCACAGACCACAGGCATGATTTTACTAGCTATAAAGCTTCATCCAAGACTCTAGCCCTGCAAAATAAATCTACAAGAGGACCGACAATTTTCTAGTCTTAGAGAAATTATAACATTTGATGCATCATGAAATGGGAGTACTGAAGCCCTTCATCCACTAAGCCTTGGCGGCATAAGCTGTAATAAAGGTGAGCAACATCACCTCAATAGTGTCATACCTAACCTACCATAACCATTTCTTGAAAGAGTTATTTGCTCGAGGATATAGCACGACTTACAACATTCACAATTAGAGATTCTGCCATGTTCAGGGATTATATTGCAAATATCTGAATGCAATGCTAGGAACTGTTATACATAGGATTGAAAATAATTGATACGCAAAAAGGCAAAACATATGAGAAAACTTCTATGTGGCGTTTGGTTCACGCTTCACGGAATGGCTATTCCATAGAATGTAATAGAAATTAATGAAAGAATGTGACATAGGATAAAATTTTTGTATTGAATCCATCATATATATTCCTAACTATCTCATTATAAGTGGATATAGTTATTCCATGAGAAGTGGAATAACTAGGAATAGTTAGTTTATATATGTCACATTTTTTTACTTAACTTCTATTCTACTCCATGGAATTCCATGGACCAAGCGTCACCCTGGAGTATCACATGAAATTTTTTTTCAACAGATAATAAAATCATCACAAAGATATTATCTATTCCAGCCCAATAAAGATGAATAACCTTCATCAATCAAAAAAAATTCGCCTTAGTACATGACATTGGAAATTTATCGAACTGAAGTTATCAAAACTCATCCGAAATGTGTAAGATACAAAATTATAAAAACAGAAGCAGGGCTGAAATTTACACTTCAAAAACCAAAAAAAAAAAAACGAAGGCAGAGCAGCACTGCATAAGAATCCTAGATAAAATGCAGCATAAATTCGATCCAGAACCAGAAAGGAAAAGAAAGAATATCGCGCAGCAAAATAAGAACACCAGTCTCAAATAAAGAGCAAGCAAAATTTAAGAAGAAAGGAAATCAGAATCAAAATTATCACCTGGAGGATATAAGTTGAAAAAGATAAATGAAACTAATTATCTACGTTATTGAACATCGGAGGCTGACATTCTACAACTACTCCCCATTTTAGCTACTGAACAAATAAGATGGGAAAGGGAGGTTTATAACAAATTGTGAAGCTAAGGGTCGTCTAATGGGCAGTGGGCCTTTTAAGGCCTGTTCTAATGAATGGCCTAAGCCCAGCTTCAGTAGCCATGAAGGCAAAATTACCTGCTTTTTATTGAAAAAAAATGAAAGAGGTAATTAGGTAAAGCTCGTGCGTAAACATTGGAAAGAGAAATCCATGAGGTTCACAAATTTATTAATAAATTTAAGCACGTTACATGCTATTTCAACATTTTAAATTAAAATGATATTTGTTGATCTCGTAAACAATTTTAATCAAATATCATATATCAATTTCAACTTTAACATCAGCCTAATTAGTAAATTTATCAAATTAATGGGGGACCCGTCAGACCTAGAAACTGAAGTCGGATCCGGATTCGGGACCACTCATTTGTTCAAACTAGAACAATTAATTAACACGGAAGGTCAATTATCGATACCAGATTCCAACAATCAATCAATTGTTCTGTTTAAAAAATTCTCAAAAGACCATGCATGCCTCCAACATATACAACTAGGATTTTTTAGCTAATCCGATAGGCCATAATTCAAACGGAAAAATAATCCAGATAGTGAAACACATATATGAATTGCGTTTTGTTATGCAACTCCCGCGTTTTGGTCTCTTATAGCTGCTTAATCAGTATTTTCTGCTCGCTGTAATACACTTTCCTTTTGCTAATGAGTCGTTAGCATATAGGGCTTCGTCTATACGCTCATTTCCGTGTAATTTCTTTGTAATTTCTGTAATGCCAAAATTGTTAATGAAGAGTCTTCTTCTTCCTCTAGTTCTTCTCTCCTCTCTCCCTGTTCAACGGAAATTTATCTCACATCACACTTTGCATAACTCTAATAATTTCTATTAGTAAAGTCTTATGTTCCATTCATTTCAAGTGACCAGTGTCTAATCTCTAGATATCTCAGGTTTGACTCACTAAGTGGAGATAAAAAAAATCATTTTATTTAACAAAAGTAGCAAATTTAAAAAATGTTCCTAGAATTTCAAGTAACTTTTTTTTTTTGTTGGGAATATTCAGTTGAAAATTCTATATCCTAGAGCCTAGCATGTGTGGGATTGGACTCCCTTTTATAATTCGGAAAGAAAACAATCAAAGAACACTTACTTATATTGGAGCAAAACGTAAGACAAGAGATGATTTTATTTTACAACGTAACAAAGCAAATAAATGCACCAAAATCGTATAATTTTGTTTCCCCGTCAGGCTGGGGCAGTCCCTAAGAGTTTGAGGACAGCTTCTCGAGAGGGCAATGCAGGGATGGCACCCCGTTCCGTTACAGTGGCAGCACCACACGCATTTCCAAACAGAAGAGCTTCTCTTAACCGCTTCTCGTCCTGCATTCATTACAACCACCAGCATTTTCACATCAACTTCCCGTTTCGAGCTGAGTTTGTAAACGAGATATCCAGATAGCTCTTTATATGACTCGAAATTAAACAAACACAAAAATGTCATGAATAATCTAGACTTATGTTAAAAAAGTCTAGCTAAAGGAAAAAAAAGAGAGTTTAACAATAGTAAGGGATTCGTCAGAAATTGTGCAAAGGGCGTGGCATGATACAACAGTTATATTGGCCACTGTAACAAATTAAGACTTGGGGTTATGGACTGTATTAGACCAAAATTGGAGATTATTAGCTATTGACTCCGCTATCAACCCATGACGATGTGCTACAATATGGAATGCTTATTAACAGCTAATATATTCCAATGTTTTAAAAGGCGCTAGGCGGTCAGCTAGGCACATCGGGACCTAGGCGGATTTGTATTTTTCATTTTATTAATATTTATATATATATATATTAAAATATCAAATTTTCCATTAAAATTTTTCAATGATCTGAAAAATTCCGTCTCGACAACCACCTAGGCCGATTTTTAAAACATAGAACCCCGCGTAAGCATCTGTTTGGTATTGCTTTTCAAGCTGTTATCTCAATAAGTTGCTCTCATAAAAATTTTATATTTTGGCTTGGTTGGTCCTTCATACTATTCAATTAGAAACTGTCCAACTTGATTTTTCCAAAATCAATTCTGCTGCTTAAAGGAAAAGCTTGAAAATTGAGCTTTTTAGAAAAACAGCTTGGGAAAACACAACTAAATTGGCCCTAATTCGGTCAACCGCCTAGGACCGGCCGACTACCTAAAATCGTGGCGGTTTTATGAAAAATCCCATCTAGACGGCCCTCTAAGCCCGATTTTTAAAACGCTGATATATTCACATCTCAAGCTACCATTAAGCATTCTTTCTTAACAAGGATGAAAGAAATCAATTAGAGGATCCTTATTACTAGATAAAGCTCGTAGTAAATAACAGCAAGAAAGGCACCTTTAATATGCTTAGATCTGATACTAAGCTGCTGAGAATCCCGCCAACAAATGCATCACCTGCGCCAGTCGTGTCGACCGGCTTTACTTTAACACCCGCAACTCTACCCTTAAATCCCTGCAGCAGCACGATATATATCACAATTTAAATTGCTACGTGCAAACCGCGGTCATTGATAAGTTTACCACACTTTCATAAATGTTCAGCAAATTATGTTTTTTTTTTGCCACGTGCAAACCGCGGTCATTGACAAGCTTACCTTGGTGTAATATCTACAACCCTCCGAGCCTTCAGTTACGATCAAAAGCTTAAGATTAGGATGAAAAAGCTTCTTTAACACCACATCGTCATCATTAGGATCATCGCCACCGGTTAAGAATATAATCTCGTCCTCGCTTATCTGCCATTTCATAAGATTATGACCATTATTATGAAATTATTCTACGTATTGACTAAACAATCCGAAACGGTTTTGTTCTATGCACATAAAGCCGGCATAACAAAAAAAACGAGAGAAAGAGAAAGAAAAGCATTAGTGTAAATACAGTTATTTTATGCAACACTGCAGTACATAGTTGTCAAATAGAGAATGGAAACCCTAATTTTATAAATCGTGAATCGCAAATCCAATAATTATTCACCCTTAAGTGAATATAAATTGATAAAAATTTGAGAAACATTAAGCATTTTGAATCGGCTGAATCGCCCGAATCGCACGATTCAGATATTGTTCCAACGATTCTGCTACGATTCTAAGCCTATTTCAATTAACCCCTGTAGATTCATATAGATTTAGGGATGAATCGAACCGAATCGTACGATTCGAGTAACAATGCTGCAGTATACAAATATTGTACTCTATGAATGCACCTTGATAATATCAGCTTCTTGCCATATACTCATAATGCCGTCTCGAGCAGACTCGGGTGTTGGCCATAATGCCAATCTCAAATTCGGGTCATAAGAAAGAACGCTACCGGCGTTTTTAGCGATCTTCATCGCAGCGAGATGGGCCGACCTGCATGGTTCCGAAATCAAACTAATCGAACCGTAGTGGAAGATTTTTGCCTGTAAATCAAATATGATAAAAAAATGTCAATAAATTATAGTTGAACACACAAGGAAGAGAAAATCGTACCTTCTTGAGTAGATTTTTATCCAGTTCTGACTCGTGAAGAAGCATGTCAGCGCTTGGATGTCTGAAAAACAAGAACTCGCGTTCTCCATCGGCTCTGAGTGTAACAAATGCCAGCGCGGTCCTCGCATTGGGATCGTATCGCACACCGGAATTTTCGACATTGTTTTGCTTTAAAATGTCCGCCAACATATATCCGAATTCATCGTCACCTAGCTGAAATATAAAAAAAATGGCCAATAATTGGAAATCGAAAACCTAAATGAGAGGCAATATCAAACCATTCAAAACCAGTCATAACCAGTTTTCTAAACAACATGTGAACATATTTGCTTTTTTCATTCATTTGTTTAACCAAATGGCAAATTCTAATAGTTTAACATGGCATCAAATTAACATATTCTGATACTAAATCAGCTAATGATAAAGATGTAGGTTATGAATACAATGAGGCACAAGAAAAATAGAGTGAAACACTATAGTAAAATGCACCTTGCCAATAAAAGCTGAAGAACCGCCTAATCTTGATATGCAAACTGCCACGTTGGCAGGAGCTCCGCCAGGAGCCTTCTTGAAAGCAGGTGCTTCAGCAAGTGAAACTCCGGCCACCGTTGGCACAAAATCAATTAACATTTCGCCGAAGCAAACAACTAGCGAGTTGTTTTCATCAGATCCGTTTGCAACTGAGCCATGGTCTCTAGAATCACCTATAAGGATCGCCATTTCAAATTAGATTACAAAGTTTGTTGAATTTAAGAAAAACATTTATAAAAAAGAGAGTTTCGATTAACACTGATGGATTAATAGCTTAATTTGAACAGCCCTTCAAGATCTCTGATGTTAATTAATTAACAAGATACGAAATTTCCAATCTAATCTTCTGCCACATCGCTTCATATTTAGTGCAACACAAATAAACAAAAAAAAAAAACCCAATCACTATTCCAATATAGAAACTCCAAGAACCATTTGAACATGTCATCAAGGACCAAAAACAGAAGATGCAATTTAGATGAAAAGTGTACAAAACCATCACATATGGATTGAAACAGAAAGATCTAGCAGAAATGAGCCCAAAAAAGAAGTTCGAGAATCATCAAATGCGAAAAATATCACAATCCTGAAAGAATGAACTACTCAATCGAAACCCAAATATCATTAAACGATTAGTACATACAAAAATTAAAGAAAGGCAATGAATCATAAAGCCAATTAAAAAACGAAATGGGAATAGAGAAAGAAAGGCGTACATGGATTATGATTGTGAGCCATTGAAGCGTTAAAGCCGCGAAATAAACTAAAATGAAGAGTAATGGAGAAAGAACCAAAGCGAGATTGAAAGGAAGGAAAAGAAAGAATATGAGTCGGTGAGATGAGAAGAAGATGCAGAGTAAGGAGGAGGTGGTTGTATTGTTATTGTATAGTCGAATATAAATTTGTGGAATCTTCAAATAAATCTCATGTCTAGGGGCGAGGATTGGTCACGAACCGAACCGAACCAAATAAATCAAGAACTAAATAATTAAAATTTTATGAATCAAATATCGAACCGAATAGAATTTGATTCGGTCCGGATCGAATCTAAATATTTCGGTTTGGTCCGGTTCGGTTTAGTAAAAAACCAAATTATAAGATAAAATAATACATTAAAAAAAAAAAATTTTAAAACATGAACTAATTAAACTAGTAATATAAATTCAATCAATAAACAATCTATATTTCTATAGACCGAAACAAATGATTAAATGCAACAAATCAAATCACATTCAAGAATCAGCACCCACTACTAAGTTTGCTCTCTAGATATTATCTAATGTTAATTTCAAAATATAATATAAGAATCAAATGCAACCATCCAATGAAATTTAAGAGCATCATCCTATAAATTAATAAATCACATAAACTAAAAGTATTGATCCAAATACAAATTGACAAATTATTGTATCTGAACTAAAATACATTAATTTATATATGATTTTAATTCGATTCGGTTCTTGGTTTATTCAGTTTTTTTTTCAAAATCCGAGAATCGAACCGAAAACCAAATTATTCACATATATGGACCAAGAACCGAACCAAATTAATTCGATTCGATTCGATCCGATCAAATCTGATTCACCGGTTCGGTTTGATTTTTTTGATGTTTTGCTCTCCCTAAAGAAGGTTGTCCTTTCAATGAAATGAAAATGAAACCATTTTCACGTGTTTTGATTTTTATTAATTTGGTCAATACAGCTGGCCCGTTTTAACGAATTCATCATTAATAATTAATATTATGCTTAAT
>CATIWQ010165173.1:0-16412 GCA_949673415.1 Euphorbia schlechtendalii | reverse complement strand
TAGTAGGTTATGGTTAGTTGGGTTGGGCCTGCTTGTATGTATGAATTCGTTTCTGGTTTTCCATTAATTTTAACTTTTGTTCTGTTGACTAGGTTACTAGCAACGAGACCAGCCTGGTAGCTAGATGCCGACGAGTCTATGCTCATGCACATGATTATCACATTAATTCAATTTCAAACAACAGGTGGTTGCAATTCTTACTGTCACATCCCTTGTTTTTCCTTTTTCATCCTTAGAATTGCTTTAGAACTAATTTTGAGGAACCATTTCATGGAGCAATATAGATTTATATGTTTTTATGTGGAAGTTTTGGAAAGATTTCACTGCTTAATCTGTTACATAAATTGTTTATTTTTAATGATGCCTGTGTGTGATGAATTCAAATCGATATAATTTATTATTGGATAGGAAACACGTTGTAGTAAACAACTTGCGTAAATTTTTTCTCCTTGTTTGTAATTGCTATTATTGCTTTCCAGGAGGTGCTTATGCTTTGTGTAGCTAATGCAATTAAGTTGGCAGACAGACGGATGCTTTCTCTTTTTTTGACAGTGCTTTTAGTTCATATATAAATGATTGAACGTAAAGTGCCTTATAACTTTGAAACTCACTTGTTCTAGAATCTAGTGCTTATTAAATTTTTTTTATGAGTTTCTGAACTCGCAATAATAATTTCTTGCTCTGAAGTTAATGATAATAAATAATAAATTGTTCTCTTATTATGAGTAGTATTAAGTAGGCATTTTTTAATGACTGATTTACCTTAACTCTGTAGTAAATAATACTTGAAATATTTGTTTGCTGCAGTAATATCCTTGATGTATTTGGCTTTCTCCTCCACCATTGCTAACTTGTTAATCTTGCCAATTTCTCTACTTGTAACAGCGACGGTGAAACATTTATATCAGCGGATGATCTTCGAATTAATCTTTGGAACTTGGAAATTAGCAGTCAAAGTTTTAACATTGTTGATGTGAAACCTGCAAATATGGAGGATCTAACTGGTAAGCCTGATCTCTTGTATTATGCATTGTTAAAAATTTTGTTTGAGAATGATAGACATGCCTATGAAATATTTTGTTTGATCACGATTTAGCTGATCATGCGGGGATCTTCAGCAATTTCCGGATAATTGTCTGCTACTATTTTGTATACTTCTGTGGAATTTTAATTAGTTTCATTTTGGTGCTCTTTGGAAGACTTTTTTTATTTTGATTCAGTTCTTGCCTGAATCAGCTTTTTTTTTTTGCTGTTCATGCCTGTGCTGTGTTCTTTGCATTAGTTTTCAGAACTCTTGTGGATTCATACGTATCCTCTACAAACTGGTGTTATATTTTCTTTTTAATTGATTGACTTGAAGTTTTCTTTCTTTTGAACTGGTAAGCATCCATTAACTCCAATTATCAAATTTCGTTGATCCTGGCAGAGGTTATAACATCTGCTGAATTCCATCCCAGCCATTGTAATACGTTAGCATATAGCAGTTCAAGAGGTTCAATCCGGCTCATTGATTTACGGCAATCAGCTTTATGTGATTCTCATGCTAAATTGTAAGTATTCATGTCCTGCTTGTGCTGTATCTACTTTTATATGGAACAACAAAAAGTAGGTGATTTGGATTATTAAGGATAGAGGGACGGCCATATTTTACTGGGTTGTATTGTTAATTCTTGGGACAAAATATCTGTGAGATAATTTGCTTCTAATACCTGTAAAATAATATCTGTTGCTTTCAGGTTTGAGGAACAAGAGGCTCCGGGCTCTAGATCATTTTTTACGGAGATAATTGCTTCAATCTCAGATATAAAATTTGCCAAGGATGGAAGGCACATACTTAGTCGTGACTACATGACCCTTAAGGTATGTATGGTGTTCTATTTTGTTTGTTTCTCAAAATCGTACTTGTATTTCACTGGGCTGTGTGTTTCAGCTTGTGATATTATAGTAAATGTATATATGTTCGTGGGCATATAATTGTTGACTTTTAAATTTGTTCTTATGAGCATGAATGTTACTTTATTGTGAAAAATTGTTCATGATCATGGATACGATCTTTTGTATCCTTCTTTTTGGTACTTGTAATCAGACTGCTTTGTGTTGGGTTAATTCTAAACAAATGGTTCTGAAACACAATATGATGATGCATGCCTTTGTTGTGAAATTGACATGTCTTCTTACGGACTTCTCAATTGGGTGGTTTCATCTTGATGTTGAGTACATGAACGAGTGTTGTTGACACTGAAAATTAGGATAAATAACTACCGTGTGCAACTTTTTTGAAGGTTTAGCTTGAGTGTGTGACCATGGAACGTTGAAAATCATAATTTGTTGTGGAAAAAGCGTGTTTGAGTGTGTTGTGGTTCTATAATCGCTTCAGGACATGGTCATTATGAGCTTTGCTGTTTTCGTGCTGGCAATGATTGAATATGCCTTACATTGATACATGCTGACCATGGCCCATGTTTGATGAAATTCAATTGGTTGGATTTGATTTAGTGGATGTTGGAACTTTATGACTTCTTGATTTGGGTATAAGAATGAAAAGTGATGATGCTGTATCAAGCATGAAAAGTGATGAAAAGTGATGATGCTGTATCAGCATGAAAAGTGATGATGCTGTATCAATCACAAAGTATATGCATTCGTTTTTTGGAAGCAAGTTTGTTGTGCAAAATTTTATACTGTTTTTGGTAATATTTATTTGGAATGAAGACGATCATCAATTTGTACATATTACATCATTCTTGTTTTTTCTGACATTGTTAGTTATGGGACATCAACATGGATTCGGGTCCAGTTGCAACCTTCCAGGTTCACGAGTATCTAAGACCGAAGGTGATGAATTACTTTCATTTACCCATAACTTCAAATTTGTTCTGCTCCTGTCATTTTGATACCAACAGTTTCCTATGATTTTATCCAGCTGTGTGATCTATATGAAAATGATTCAATCTTTGACAAATTCGAGTGTTGTTTAAGTGGCGATGGAGCGCGTGTCTCAACTGGGTCTTACAGGTCTTATTATTATAACAGCCCCTTTTTGGTATTTTCTTATTATCAAAAAATTGTTACAAACCCATTTTTAAAATTCGTATTTGTCATGTGAACCAGCAATCTCTTCCGAGTTTTCGGGTGTGCCTCAGGAAGTACCGAAGCAACCACCTTGGAAGCCAGCAAAAACCCAATGAGGTTTCATTTATTTATTCACCATACATCAATTCAGTAATGTTTTTCTAAAACTTCGATTTGCCTTATGATAGGAGACAAGTTCAAACCCCTTCGAGGCCTTCCAGATCTCTAAGCAGTATCACACGTGTTGTAAGACGTGGTTAGTGATCCGAACATACATAATTAATTGCTCATTGGCCCCTTTTTCTCATTTTTCTGTTTCCACGTTGACCCCAAACAATGATTAATAGGAGCCGAAAGCCCAGGCGTCGATGCGAATGGCAATTCTTTTGATTTCACAACAAAGCTGCTGCATTTGGCATGGCATCCTACCGAAAACTCGATCGCCTGTGCTGCTGCCAACAGCTTGTACATGTACTATGCATAAAGATGGACCATTTGCGGGGTTGACTTTCTTTTCTTTAGGGTTGCTGTTGGAGAAGATTTCTTTTCTTTTCCATTCCCACCGATCAGGTACAGGTGGAGGCTGCTATGTTGATTTCTCATCACATCTCAAATGGGGCCTTCAATCCTTTTTTTAACACATGATGCTAATATCAAATATCAGTTATCAACATCTAGATGTGGCTGGCTGAAAATTCCCGAGAAGAAGCTTATTGTTTTCAGTTCCTGGCGGACATCTAGATTCTCCTTTTTCTTCCCTCACCCGACCCTGAAATTCCGTTTACTTCTGTTTTTTTTTTCTAGTTTTCTTTATTGTCTGTCATATCTTCTAAAGAGAGAAGATTGTTCTAAAATGTGTTGGGTTGAAGTCAGAAGGAAAATGTGATTTGTAGTAGCTCTTCTACAACAGAAACTAAAAGGATGTTCTATATTTGCCACTAGGTCTTAAGGTAAATTGTAGCTTTTACGGTGAAATTCTTGGTGGGAAGGAGCTGTTGAAACTTGAACTGCATTTTTTATTGATTCTTTGTCATGTTTTAGATTAATGTAGATTTTTTTTTTCAAATTTCCTTTCTGGAATTTCAGTTCCTTGCGCCCTAGGATTGATCAACAGATAAACTACATACTTGATTTGCGAAATTTATGTTTATTAAGAGGATGATGTTTGGTGTTTGCCACTAGTTTGTATTATAATCTAGTTTTCTTCTGTTTTTCCCTTCGTTCTGTCTGTATTCAAGATGAAAATAAATTGTGGCCATGAATTGTTATAGTTATTTTGCGATCTTTTTTTTAGAAGTCGCTCGGAGCAAGTTCAATATAACTTTATATGTAGAGTTTTCATCTTTGAAGTAGGGTTGACAAGTCCTTATTTCAAATATACAGTGAGTCATGCGTTATTTTACATGCCCTATTTCATATTTAGAGATGAATATTTTAATATTATTTATTTATTTATTAGTTTATTTATTATTAAGATATAGATTTATTAATAATTTGTGGATTGGCCTTGTAATTTATTATTAGTTCAATTTATTAATTTTCAGAAAGGAATTATACGAAATATGCCTTCTTAATTAAATATTAATTATATTATTTTGAATTTATGTCTAGGATATATAAATTTGGATATTTGATTAAATTGATAATAATAAAAATGTGCTGTTATTATAATTATAAAAATCGCTTAATGAAAGAAATCTCTTTTGGGAGTAGAAAAATAAAGTATTGGGTTGGATGTGGTTTATTTTTTTTATATGCGCAATCTCGCTGGAAAATGAATGTCATCGATGGTAGCTGTGGCATTGCACGACTATTTCCGTGGCGCAGATCATAACGCACTTAAGGCAAGTGATATGAGTTAAAGGTGTTCCTGAATCTATAATACAACCTCCACGTCCATCTCGTTTTTATCGCGAATGTGTTTGGTGGAAACTCCAATCGAGTTCCTCGAATGCTTAAATCTCTTAAATCCAGATAGTAGGTTTGTGCATTCGGTGGAGATACAATCGGAATCTTCCTTGTGTGCTAGATATCGAGAGCTACATATTTAGGTACTCTTCAAGTTCCGGTCTGTACCTTCACTAGATGCAGCACGGAATCATGAGTTAGCAACATGAATGAAATTGAGTTAACAATCTGTACCTTCACTGTTGTATAATGTGCACTTAATGACGTCATTCATTAGCATAATCAAGGAATTTTGTTTCATTTTCATTAATGTCTCTTATACAACATTACAGTACATGAACAAATCACCTATCATGCTGACATTCCTCGGGAGTGAACTGCGATTGACGAGCAGCTACGTTGTTGTGAACTTGCTGCATCGAACCCAGTATAGTTCTTTGTTGTGAACTTACAAGTTCCACACAAAAAGCATCATGATCACTTAGTTCTATAAATGTAGTGTGGCTCCACTTCATAATCAGCTCCTTCAAAATGATACGTCATCGAGGCGAATTTGGGCAATCTTTCACTAACTTTGTAGCAAAGATCTAGAAGAGTGCGAGGCAAGTGAACTCGCCGAAGTCCGTATCTTTCAAAATAGGCTTGAAATGCCCTTATCACTATTTGATAAGCAGGTTGGATGATACGAGTGACTGGTGTTCCAGAATCTATAATGCATCCACCGCTTCCATCTAGTTTCCTCGCAAAGGTGTTAGGCGGTATGCTTAATCGATGACCTTCGACACTTATACCTTGTAAGTTGAGGAAGTACAAATATTCATTTGGCAGAATTATAATTGGGGTCGATTTGAATCTCCCACGAGTGATGATGTCATCCCCGAATCTCAACAAACTAGTACCATCACTTCCCGTGTAGAACGGGGTCAAGCAATAAGAAAAATGATGTTGAATTATATTAGCCAACTGATGCAACAAAGAAACGGGAGACATATTCAAAACCATGGTTCCTCCAACTTTACGACTAGCTCGAAATACTCAAAGTGTTGATTATTTCTCGAACAACCGAAGTATATTTGCATTTGGGTAATATTGGAAGGTTGAAATAGTTCGGAAGAAGCAACACCTTCGGTCATTTGACCACCTGAATACGTTACCCTATAAACACATTGGCCACATTGGCATTTAAAAGTAGAGTTGTTGTTCCTGCAAAAAGGACGCTCGCATGGAAGCTTTAAATAGGTATGTGAAGAAGTTGAGTTATAAATGGGATATGTTTGGTTATATTTGTGAGTACAAGGTTCGCATTGTTTCCAAAAAAAGATTACTTCCCGTATCAAGAAAGAGATACAAAGGTATGGAAGAAGTACCGAAATGCAACTTCACAAGATACAAGGCCTGATCTTCCTGTAACATTTCAAATCTTAATCTCTCGAGATTGACACTTGACTCGGAATTTGCTTTCGAGTTGGAAGATCTAACAAGTCTAGGCATATAGAAAGGGGAATGAGGAGAGTTTCGATGTATGAGTTGAAGGCTAAAACCATTTTGAGACTTTGGAATAACAAAATTGACAAGTATAGAGATGTAGATGAAGAGAATAGGCAAAAATAAATTTGGACATTGAGCCATTTTTCAAAGATTGGCTATAACTAATGATAATGAGCAGTCATGTATATAGGTCATTGTATATATACACAATTTTAGTTATGTTGGATAAAGTTACTAAAATAATTCAAGGCCGAGGATTTCATTGGATTGCTATTTGATATCCAAGCATTTACTCTATGATCTTCTGCAATATAAATTTCATCACTTGTTATTGGCTAATTTCTTATACTATACTAGAGTATATACATTTTTTTATAAGTACTTTATATGGTCCTATTCGTTGAGTACTTCAAATGGCTGTTGGAATTAAAAAATAAATATGAAATTTCTTTTTAAGTTAATTTTGTTGCCAGATAATATAAACTTTATATAATGCTAATAATATGTTAATGCAAAGAATGTTCCATTTTTTATTGTGCTTAGCATTTGTAGCTCTACCTCAGCTGAGGTGGAACCTATTCAACTGAAAATGAATGGTATTTATGCTTTAATCTTGTAAGATTTATTTTATTCCAAAAGAATAATTACACTTTTAGTTAGGCACATGTACTGACGCTGAAAATGTGTATTTTAGTTGCTTATGTAAATTAGATATGTGGGAGAAAACCGTAAATTGTGCCACTAATGTCATTATTCCCCAAGCTTGTCAATTTGAGAAGGTCAACTAAAAAAAGAAGGGTTGAGAATGGAGAAATGTCGTAATCAATAACAGTATATGATAGGGTGAATGATGGAACTATTCTTTTTAGATTAGGACAGTACAGAGTGGTAGAATCTGTAACATGGAGATAGTTGGTGTTTCTCCAAATTTATGATTTGTGATTTATGATTTAAAAATATTTTTTTAATTTTTAAGGAGTTTAAAAATAAGTAGTTAAGTATTTCTGTAAAATGATTTTTAATATTTTTAAGTCATTAAAAGTGTTTTTTAAAATTGAATTTTAAGTCACTTTTAAGTTGTTGAATCTTGAAAAGACTATAAAGTATATGTTTTATAGAAGGATTTGAATATAATATAGGGGTAATATTGTAATTTGTTTGGTCAAAAAGTAGATTTGAAAAAAATCACTTTTTAAAAGTAAGTATTAGTCACTTCTTACTTTTTATTTAAAAGTAACTTTTTCAAGTTGAAAAAAGTTTAGAGAAACGCTAAACTAATTAACTTTTAATTTAAAATTCTACTTTTAAGCAAGTTTGATTAACTTTTAAGTTTAGAGAAACACATCCGAATTTTTTTTTCCAAAAAATAATAAATAAAATTGAGGGTGCTGATTTGTTCAATTTTTCATCGATTACTAAAAGTTAATTGTAAAATCTCAATTTAGATCTCAAATTTTCATTGTTCTAAATATTTTAAGAAACTTGATATACTATATTTTGGGGTGAGAAAAAAAATTGAAACTGAACCAAACTGAGGCCGTTCAATTTTATATATTTATGTTATTAGTGTTTAGTTTTGTTTCTTTTTCTTGTTTTTGAAAAAAATCGAAAGCAAAAAAATCATTTTTATTTAATTTTATATTAATTTTTTAATTATTTTCATATTCTATTTACTTTTAATTTGAAAATTATTTTTTTAAATTAATAATAAAATGCATATGTTAAAAATTATTTATTTTAAGTTTTTAGTCATTTCATATTAAAAAAATTAATATATGAAAAAATTCAAAATTCAAATAAAAAATATAATTTTAGTTTAAACTAAACCAAATTGAATTCAGTTTGGTTTTTTATTTTTATATTTTTTCCCTTTCGATTCAGTTTTATTTTTAAAAGGAAACGAGCTTTGCTTACCCCTAATTATACTGCCATTAAGGTATTCCAACAATTTTTGAATCCCTAGTTAAATGAATTTTTTTTCAATAATTGGAATATGGGTGCATTTAAGCGTGGTTTTCGCATCTCTTTCTAAGAAATGATACTCTCACATACTCTTCAAGTAAGTTGTAGAATTTTAGTTAATAATAAGCTAGCCTTTGTATTTGGTTTCTTCTTTTCTCTTGATCTCGATCACTCCACTGCGTGAGTTCTTAAATGATGAATTTGGTAGAGTGATGGGTTCCACAATCCATAATCTACTCGCCATGTTATGTTTGACCCACTAAACAATTTCCACCCCCAATCACTCTCCCATTTACCCCCTTTCATTCTAATCATTTTAAATGATGATCCGACATGCTCGTCTAAGGTTTGGATCATCTTAACCCTATCAAATTAACACAATTATCACCTTTAATTCATGTTAATGCTCTTTTTCTTTAACAATGGACTCGAATAATCAATCAAAAGTAGATTTATTATTCGTGTATTGTTCCTTAATTTTTCAACATCGATCAATTCTCTTTAATAATTCTTTCTCTCTCTTGATTGCTCTTTCTTAATGAAATTGAGGATTCTTTGTTTTGTCATTGATGTGCTTTAAATTTTCAAGTGATGTAACATATGCCAATGCAAGTCACACTTTCATGAAATGAGGCATATGTTAAGTACTAGCTATGTAAAAGCTACAAACCTAAACATTTCTCAATTTTCACTAAGATGTAGTGTCAGATTATATTGTTTTATCAAGAGCATAAAATGATGTTTCCGACAAAATTGTGAAAGAAACAAGTTTTGAATAAACTTGCAGCACAGTTTAAACTTGATAATCTGATCAAAGTAGCACTAATAAGGAAATGGATTACAATACAGTGATCAGAACATCTCAGAAACTTCAAAAACAAAGGAAAAAGAAACATCCAATAAAAACAGGACACTAGAGCATGATGGGATGCGAGTCCAGCTATAATCCACAGTGTTAATGTGCTACCACTGTCACCCTAGCAAGCGCTCATATCACTTCATAGGGTGCTGCCACGTAATGCCGGTAAGATTGGCACTATACAAAACCCCTTATTTGAAGGTTCGTTCTGACAAATGGACATCTCTGATTGCAACACTCAACAGATTAACGGTCTAGATTCGGTCCTGAAAAATGTCAGTGATGCCTTATTAGGTGTTAGCTTGTTTCACACGCTGCGTTTCTGTCTGCCGCCTATTATTAAGTTGGCAAGCCTTCATGGGACCCATTCGATATTTTCGTATTTATTCTTGTTGCAAATAACTTTAACTTGTCACGAAAACGTGTTACCCCAAATATTTAGTTGGCACTAAATAGCACTCGACTATTGAGTTGATGGATAATGTAACATAGTTTGAGAGTGAGTTAAATATTTTGATTTAAAAAAAAGAAAATCAAATAAAAAATATATTACCTATTAAATAAAATAAATTAAACTTATTTATCTCCTAATTTCGCTCTTCTCCTTTCTCTTTGGATCAAATTTGATTTCTCGGTTGTGCAGTTCAACATTGAAAAACACATTAAACACCCAAATTAATAAATTATCTTGATCTTACACTTAGATTTCAGCCTTTATATTACCTATGCAACGAACTTCTGTATTAGCCGAAAATCCATCTTTGAGCACCAAAACGAGACTGCCATTATCTAGCTCGAAACACCATTTATTTGCTAGATAATCACGGTAAGATCGAATTTGAAGCTGGTTATCGGAAGAATGACTATGTAATGTTATACTTCTAGCAGTTATTCAATTTTATTGAAATTAATTCAATGATACAGTTTAGATATTTAGGTAAGTAAAAAAATATTTAAATTCATTAAATTAAAATATCAGCTCAAACCATATATAATGAAATAAACAGAACTATTTATAAATATTTTGAATTTTTTTACTAATTTACCAATTTGTTAGTATTCAATCTCTTCAAATGTATTCATACTGTATTATACAAACATGCAATACTAAATTATGAAACTATTTACATTTTTAATTTTCATTAGAAAATAATATTTATGTTTTTAGTACTTAACTTTTGGTTCGATCATTGACCTATGAAGTCTGTACTTTTAGTTTTTAGCACAGAAAACCAGTAAATAAATGGAGGAAAATTAAGAAGGAAAAAAGGTAGCTTTTGCTAAAAGAAATTCCCCGCCAAATAAGACAAAATAGTAAGAATAATAAAGAAAGTTGGTAAATGGTTTTAATTAAAAAGCTACTATACTTAGCAGGTTGGGTTCGAAACTTCATGGGCATAGAAGGAATCGAATCGAGAACGTGTGGGGCAGAGGTTTAGTTCTTGCCATTCCAGTTAAGAGATCAGTTTATCTTTATAAGCACATACATACATACATACACACACACACACACACACATATATATATATATATATATATATATATATATATATATATATATATATATATATATTCTGACATACATGTGGATCCGTCCATGCCTTCAACAAATTTCAATTACATAATGCGAGGGATCCTATATAACCTTATTATTTACGGTTTATGCCATTGAATTTTCCTAGAAATAAGGTTTAATTTTTCTTATTCAATACACCTCAAAGATAAAAAAATAAAATCTCTTTCATATTCTCTCTATTTTTCTCTTCTTATAGTTATAATATTCTTGCAGTCATATTTTATTTCCAATACATTATCAGCACGACCTTGCTCTATCAAAATCCAACCAAATATTCCTAAAGTAAGGTGTGATTTTATTTTCAAATATGTCTCATTTGAAAAATGTTTGATTTTACTCATCTTGATGTATCCAGGAAAAACTACTTAACTTGGATGGTCGATGTAAAAATGCATTTAAAATCACCAGGTCTTGAAAGATGTATCATTGAAAATAATAATGTCTCAGCACAATATGAAGCAGTGGCTCTAGTTCTTCCCCGCCGTCACCTTGATGAAGGACTTAAGGCAGAATGCCTGATTGTTGAAGATCCTGCAGATCTGTGGAAACAACTGAAAGATAGGTATGATCACTTAAAGAAAGTATCTCTACCACGAGCTCGATATGAATGGAATAACTTACGATTACAAGATAAAAAATCTATAAGTGCATATAATTCTAAATTTTTTAGAATTACTTCAATTTTAAAATTATGTGAAGAGCCAAAACACGACGATGAATTACTGGAAAAGATATTTTTCACTTTCCATCCAAATAATGTTGTCCTACATTAACAATATAGAATGCAAGGCTATAAGAAGTACCGTGAATTAATTGTTGCTCTCATTTTAGCTGAGCAAAGAAATCAATTGGTATTTGAAAACCATGAACTACGACCCACAGGAATAGATCCATTGCGAGAAACAAATGCAATAGTTCATAGTAATAATGACAATCATAATGGACGCGGCCGCAGAAATGGTTGTGGTCGTGGTAGAGGAAAAAAAATCTGTTATCCCCAAAATAGTGTCTCATTCTATGTCTCTTATTTATTATTTAACATGTGTGATTATTATTTTATTTTTTTTATTGTTTACATTTCCTCTTTCTTATTTTTTATTTTCTCTCTCATGGAAATGGATCACATGTCAAATAATGGATTGAGGGACATGGAAGGGGACACCGTTTTGGGGGCAGTAGATTTTTATCCGGTAGAGGATATAATAATAATAATTCTCACCAGAAGTGGAAAAATAATAATAGCCACCAGAAGTATCAAAGTAATGAGAATAAATGCGATATGACTGGCCATTGGTCACGAACTTGAAGAACCGCTATACATCTAGTGGCCTTATACCAGGTTGATCTTAAGAAAAGTACTGAACTAGAGACTAATTTAATACTGGACAATGATGACTAATTAATATGGTAAATATTGAATTGGAAGATTTTCTGTTACCTAGCACTAGTGGAAAAGAAAAATATGAATAATAATAATAATTTATGTACTTTATGCATTTGAAATATGTATTGATTATTATTATGTTTAATATAATTTTTATTTTATGAATAAATAATAACTTGTCTTTATTTCTTTAATGAAGAAAATGAATTCTGTCCCGATATTATATAACATCAAGGTAAATGAAGCAAATTTATGTATTGTGGGTAGTGCCACTACACATACTATTCTTAAAGAGGCGAAATATTTTTCCACTCTAAAAATGGGTGAAACAATTGTTACCACAATATCGGGTAAAACAAAAATAGTTGAAGACTCCGGAAGAGCTAATATTATGTTACAAAGGGAAACAAAACTTATTATAAATGATGCATTATTTTCCTTAAATTCTCACCAAAATTTATTAAGTTTTAAAGATATTCGCAGAAATGGATATCATATTGAAATTGAGAAGGAAGACAACAAAGAATGTTTTCATATTACAAAAATTATTTCAAGTAATTTATACTTGAAAAATTGTATACTCTTTTATCTGGTTTGTACTACACGTATATTAATATGATTGAGGTAAATTTGAATATAAAACAGAAGTTTATAGATTCGGATACATATAAAATTTGGCATGAACGACTAGGTCATCCTAGTTCGATAATGATGAGAAAAATTGTTGAAAATGCACATGGACATCCGTTGAAAAACCAGAAGTTTATTCAACATAATAAATTTTTCTGTGCTGCTTGTTCGCAAGGAAAATTAATAATAAAACCTTCTAAAGTTAAGGTCGGAACTAAATCGCCAGTATTTTTAGAACTCATACAATGTGATATGTGTGGACCGATTCAACCACCATGTGGACCATTTAAGTATTTTACGATTTTAATTGATGCTTCAACAAGATGGTCTGATGTATGATTATTATCATCAAGAAATATGGCTTTTGCAAGATTACTTACCCAAATTATATGATTACGAGTACAATTTCCTGATTATCTCATTAAGATAATTCATCTTGATAATGCTGGAGAATTTATATCTAAGACATTCAATGATTATTGTATGTCAATTGGGATAAAAGTTGAACATCATGTAGCATATGTTCATACACAAAATGGTCTAGCAGAATCATTTATTAAGCTTTTGCAATTAATTGCACGACCATTAATTATGCGAACAAATCTTCCTAGTACAGTATGGGGTTATGCAATATTGCATGCAACAAATCTTATAAAATTAAGGCCAGTAAGTTACCATGATTATTCTCCATTACAATTAACTTCTGGCCATGAACCTGATATTTCTCATCTTAGAGTTTTTGGCTGTGCGGTATATGTACCAATTGCTCCACCACATAGGACTAAAATGGGTCCTCAAAGGAGATTAGGTATTTATGTTGGCTATGAATCTCCTTCAATAATTAAATATTTTGAGCCATTAACTGGAAATATGTTTACTGCACACTTTGCAGATTATCATTTTGATGAAAGCACTTTCCCAAAATTAGGGGGAGAGAATAGAAATTTAATTTTGGGAAAGAAATTAATATGGAGTGTTTCGTCACTTTCTCATATGAATCTTAAATCAAATGATTCTAAACTTGAAGTTCAAAGAATAATTCATCTTCAAAATTTAGCAAATCGGCTACCTGATGCACTTGCTAATCCTAAAAGAGTAACGAAATCGCATATACCAGCAGTAAATGCGCCAATTCTTATTGAAATTCATGAGGAACAACCTGTTAATAATACTCTGACACGCTTGAAACGTGGACGGCCTATTGGTTCAAAGAATAAAAATCCTAGAAAAAGGAGATTTATTGATAATGAAGGTACTCTTGTTGAGGATATAAATGTTGATACACTTCCAGAAGAAGTTCAAGTATCTGAAGTACAAACACCCGGAGTTGTTGAAAACGAAGAGATTCAAATAAATTATATTAATAATTAGAAAAGATGGAATAGAGATAAAAAGATTGTAGACCATATTTTTGCCTATAATGTGGTAATGGATATTGAAAATGAGAATACAGATCATGAACCACAGTCTATTCAAGAATGTCAAAATAGAAGTGATTGGCAAAAATGAAAAGAAACAATTCAATCAGAGATGAATTCTTGAAAAACGAAATGTGTTTGGACCTGTAGTTCGAACACCACAAGATGTAAAATCTGTTGGTTATAAATGGGTTTTTGTAAGAAAGAGAAATGAGAAAAATGAAATAGTAAGATATAAAGCTAGAATGGTTACACAAGATTTTTCCCAAAGACCTATGATTGATTATGAAGAAACATATTCTCCAATGGTGGATGCAATAACTTTTAGATATCTTATTGGTTTGGCAGTGCAAGAAAATTTACAAATGTACTTAATGAATGTTGTTACAGCTTATCTTTATGGTTCAATTGATAATGATATTTATATGAAAATCCTTGAAGGATTAAAATTACCAAAAAAATGTGATAAACGAGAACTTTACTCGATTAAGTTGCAAATATCATTGTATGGATTAAAACAATCTGGTTGCATGTAGTATAATCGACTAAGTGAATATTTATTGAAAGATGGTTATAAAAATGATCCAATTTATCCTTGTTTTTTTATAAAAAGATCAGTATCCAATTTTATTATCATCTCAATATATGTTGATGACTTAAATATCATTGGAACTTCAGAGGAAATTCCAAAAGCAGTTGATTCTTTAAAGAAAGAATTTGAGATGAAAGATCTCTGGGAAAGATAAAATTGTAACTTGGTTTACAAATTGAGCACCTAGAAAAGGGGCTTTTGGTACATCAATCAAATTATACATAAAAGATCCTAAAACGTTTTAATATGAACAAAGCACATCCGTTAAACAACCCAATGGTTGTACGATCACTTGATGTGAAAAAGGACATTTTTCATCCTAAAGAAAATAATGAAGAAGTTCTTGGTCCTGAAGTACCATATCTTAGCGTAATAGGTGCATTAATGTATCTTGCTGATAATGCAAGGTCAGATATTGCATTTTCTGTGAATTTGTTATCAAGATATAGTGTTGCACCTACACGAAGACATTGGAATGGAATTAAACATATAATGCGCTATTTTCGTGGAACTATTGATTTGGGTTTATTTTATTCATATGAACCTAAACTAGAATTAATCGGATAAGCAGATACCGGTTATTTATCTGATCCAAACAAAGCTCGATCTCAAACAGGCTACTTATTCACATATATAGGAATAACTATATCTTGGCGATCTACAAAGGAGACTATTACGGCTACTTCCTCAATCATGCAGAATTAATAACAATTCATGAAGCTAGTCGTGAATGTATATGGTTGAGATCATTAATCAAGCATATTCGAGAAACATGTGGAAAAGTAACGACTAAAGAAGATCCGACAGCAATATATGAAGACAATGTTGCTTGTATTGCCCAGTTAAAGGAAGGATACATTAAAGAAGACAGAATAAAGCATATTTCACCAAAATTTTTCTGCACTCATGATCTTGAAAAGAATGGTGAAATCGGTATTCAACAAATCTGCTCTTGTAACAATTTAGCAGATTTATTTACCAAGGCTTTACCTTCCTCAACTTTCAAGAAACTGGTTTATAGCATTGGAATGCGTCGTCTTAAGGATCTTCAGTCAATTTGCGAATAGGGGGAGTAAACACAGTACTCTTTTTCCCTTAACTAAGGTTTTTGTCCCATTGGGTTTTTCCTTGGTAAGGTTTTTAACGAGGCAGTGTCCTATTCGCAAAATTTACACATCAAGGGGGGTGTTGAATTTGAGGCGTTGGTAGGCGCCAAATACTGTGCAACTACTATGCAACATTATGGGTGGGACCCTATGTTTTCTTATTATTTACGATTTATGTCATTGAATTTTCTTATAAATAGGATTCAATTTTTCTTATACAATACACCTCAGCAGTGTTTTAAAAAGCGCTAGGCAGGAGCTAGGCGCAGGCAGGGTCTAGGCGGATTCAATTTTTTTATTATTTTAATATTTAATAATATAAAATAATTATTATAACATAAATACTAATAGTCTAATACAATAAAATGATAACATTAACAATTTAGTTTAATATATAATAACATAAAAAACATAAAA
>CATIWQ010165134.1:0-26294 GCA_949673415.1 Euphorbia schlechtendalii | reverse complement strand
ATTTGAACATTGCCTATCAATTTAACTTATATATTAATTTATAAACTCTTAAAATATATAAAAAAATTCCGTGGATGGTAATTGTAAAATAGATGTCTAACAGACTATGAATAAGCTCACATTACACAGGTTTATAAAAGGAATATTACTTGTGAATTTAAAGTACGTATTAGTTACATACAAATAAGTAATGTGCATAAAAATAAATTTCAATTATGATTAGATATATAGATGTAGCATATGAGAGGAACAAAAGCAGTAAATTACTATAACCGGTACAAATACAATACAAGAATTTTCCTTAGTTATATAAGAAATATTGTTAACGTTTGATATGACCGTTTCTGTATTTTGTTGCTAATTGCTTTGTAATTGTATAGGCAATTTTTGTTTCGACAACACTAAATCACTAATTTAATAATAATAATAATAATAATAATAATAATAATAAATAATAATAATAACAACAACAACAATAATAATAATAATAAAATAATAATAATGAACATTTAAAACTAGTAAAGAAAGATAAAAGACAATTGTTTCAAACGCCAGATATGAAAAAAGTATGGTGCCGTATAGTAACAAAATGCAATCAATTTAATACTTGATGGCTGCCTATTTTTGTTGTTGTGTATATTTAGCTGCCTATATGATATCTATATAAGAGAGGTTCACCCGATTGGAATTTCTTCTTTCTATATTTTATTGTACAAATTAATTTTTCTTTCACGTGGTGTTAAGTAGACATGTTCGTTAGGCAGGCTGGATCAGGTTCGAATCAAGTTTGGTTGGTTTTTTATTAAATCCTTATCTCAAGTCCGGTACAACTCCACTCATTAGAATTTCAAGTTCGAGTGAACTTGGACCAGGGTGACAAGATCATTCCCAAACATGGTCCAAGTTCATGATTAATTTTATTATAAATTTTGTTTTTAAATGAAGTGGACTATAAAAAATAAAAAAATATATATTTACATTTTAGAATAATTGCATTATTTACTTAAAATTTTTACATTTAGTAACATTTACTGTAGTCAATTATACAAATTTATAGAACAAAATATGAAAGTTAAAAATAATTATAAATTCAATATATAAATATCAGTAAAAAAAATAAAATTATTTATTGGACCGGATTTAGATATTTATATAAAATCAAATTTGACTTATAAAACTTCGAACTTTGATAAACTTAGATTCGGGTTGGCTTTTCTAAAAGTGAATGTACAAATCCAACCCATTAAAACGGACTCCCTACGAATAGGACTGATGCGAAGCCAAATTTTATTCTTTAAATTTATTTTTGGAGTTTTGTTTAAACAGCTTAATAATGCTATATGTATGGTTTGGGCAGCACATGTGAGCTCAATTCTCCCACGTGAGTATAGTAATTAATTATTTTTTCTGTGGCAATGATTATAAAAAATGTAAATATAATAATGGCTGTATTTCAATTAATTATTATGTGTATATTTGTTCGTTCTATATGTTCCTTATGAGTACTATGGTATAAACCTGTTCTTTTATTTACTAATTAAAAAAATTAAAATACTGCAATGAGGGCAAAAATATCAAAACTAATTAACTTAGTGTTAATATATACAAAAATAAATAATTTGGTTTCAGAATAATCAAAGTAAAAACGAAAATGAAAAAATAATAATTCAATTCAATATAGGAAATTTACAAATGAAATAAGAAAAAATGTTTTGATGCATTTTTTACAAAATAATATTCTTGCTAAATGATATAATTTTATGTAATATGTACATTGATGTTAGAGTTTACCCTTTTGTTATACTTTTAATATATTGCATGAAATGTATGTTACTACCAAATACATCAACATCCCTCTTAACTTGTCAATAAAAGTAGGATGTCACACTAAACTTTTAAAAGTTTTAATCAATTATCTTATTTGGTAAAAATGCATTAATTTACCCACTCAATATCACATGTCAACTTTTGATTGAAGAAAGAAAAAATCACATAATGACATCTTTGAAAAGTCAAACTAACTAGATTTTGATACGTGGCATTGAAAGGGGCTAAATGGTTTACTTTTATCAAATTAAGAAGGGTATCTAATCCATTTACAAGTTGGGGGGCATCCGACTATAATTGCCAAGTATAAAAGGTAATGATGTTTTCGGTCAAAGATCACAGTAATTTATTTCAATAAAAATAAATTGTGCAGATAATAATCAAACCTTCAATTTGTGGTAAGAGTTTGATTTCTTATTGATGGACCAAGTTAGGGTGATAAACAAGTCAGAAGAAGGGGTGAATGATTCTTTTTTTAGTTTTTCACTGTCTTCCGAAGTTCTACGGGAATAGCATATGACGCAATTGCTGAGTAAAACTATTTTAAGTTTTCCTTAGATTATGTCCTCTAACACAATCTCTTTTTCTTAAGTGATTTGTTAATGTTCAAGTAATGAATGCAAAAATTCAATCAAGAAAGATAAAGAGATAACAAAAGCAAGGTTTTTATCCTATTGGCCTCAGCTTAATCCAGTCCTTTAAATCATTGTCCAAGCTTTAATCCACTATGGAATCCCCTTTGGGTGTAGAGACAAACCACTACAAGGTTGATTACAAATTGAAGTATCGTCCAACAATCTTAACTTCTGAGTTTTATCAATACAAGAGTATTGTCCTCATTATATCTAGGCTCTGAGATATTCCAACACTAAGAGTACCGTTCCCACTAGCGTCTAAGCTCCCCCACACTAATTTAGCAACTAAGCTAGTGTTTACAAGTTTGAATAGAAGGTTTTATGAGCTTCTGAACTTTGTTACAGTAAGTCTCGTTTACAAACAAATGTGAATGAACGTTTGCTAAGTGATTATAAGTGAAACATTTTGCTATGACTTGTAAGATAGCTTGATTGCTCTAGAAAATTAATAATGTTTCACCAAGTTCCTCTGCTTGAAGTTACCTCCTTTATATAGGCTTAACATCTTCCCTTTAATCTGGGGTTGTTGCTAAAATCTTCTCGTTATCACATTGAAATCAAGTTGTTATCACTAAAGGAGATTAAGGACATTATTAGCGTAGTGACCAAATCGTTTTAAATCCGTTTAGACTTTATTTAGTGGTCATGATTTGACCTTGGTATGAATTAGTTAATAAAATGTTGCCACTAGTACTTATTATCTGCTATAGGGGTTAGAAAGCAGCTTTGTCTCTTTTCTGTCAACATAACAATGTCCTTTTTTAGGCGTTGCACCTTTTAGCGTCGTTGAATCAAATTCAAAGACATAGAAAAGTTGATTCACCTGATGTCTCAGGATTGTTGCTCAATTAATTTGAAATAAATATCCCGCATTTAATTTATCCTTAAAACTTTGTCAACTCAGAGAATACTTCATTCTAATACAGTCTTCTAGTCATTGATGAATCTTCACACCGAAGCAAAATCTGATCCTTATATCTTCTTACACAGAATTAAGCTTCTGATTCAAGACTAGATACGAATATAACTTTAGACTTAATTAATTCTTAATTTACTTCTTTTGCAGTTTACAGTTACCAAGGACAACTATTGCAGTAAGTATTAAAATATCTTCTGAGCAACTTTTGATCCAACATACATAATAGGTTTGGAATTCAGTCCTTAATCAAAACATTACCTCCCAAATAAATAATTTGTAAGTTTCACTTTAAAATTCATCGAAACTAAAAGTCGAGGTTTTCCGCAATTTTAACAACTTAGTAATTTGGAAACAATTACATACAAGAAGAAAAGATTTGAATTTAATGTTAAGTAGATATATTTTATACATTTATCTTTTTCAAAAAAATTCCAAGTCATTTGACAAATTATTTTGTTAAGTATAATATGACGAATCAATTTATAGTTAATTTATGTGTGATTATCACCTCAAATTAGTTTTATTGCCATATCCTTTCGCATGATTTGGGATTCTGTCATCTTTAAATATGAAACAATTTTTTCAATAGTATTTATTTTTTAATAATTATCGTCTAATATAAATTTTGAATTATGAATTATTGTTGAACGAAAATTCTACCGTAAATGACATGTATTGCTATGTACCATAATTTTATCTAAAAGTTTTTAAAGAATAGATTTATAGTGAACAAAAATAAAGGAGAAAATCTTTCTTATTTTCATTAATTAAATTCAAAACATTTATTTTTACTGCATTTGTTCTTAATCTTTTCTATTTTTTCCAATTTAATTTTTATTTAAATTGTTCTTTCCAAATTTCACAATAAGAGCTTTATATGGGACCCACAATATTCTCTATATTTTAAAGTAGTGTTTTAAAAAACGCTAGGTGCTAGGCGGGAGCTAGGCGCAGGCGGGGCCTAGGCGGATTCGATTTTTTTATTTTTTTATTATTTTAATATTTAATAATATATAATAATTATTATAACATAAATACTAATAGTCTAATACAATAAAATGATAATATTAACAATTCAGTTTAATATATAATAACATAAAAAAACATAAAATAATAAAAAATCGCTACGGTGTTTCTAAAAATCTCGCCTAGGCAGCGCCGAGGCCCCTATTTTTAAAACATTGAGTTTTTTATGTTATTTTTTTTATTAAAATATTGATTTTTTAAATTAAAAAATTGACGCCTAGTGCCACCTAGGACCGCCTAGGCGCCGCCTAATTGGTCCTCCGCCTAACACCGCCCGATTTTGCAAAATCGCGGCGGTGTTCTAAAAAATCCCGCCTAAGCGGTGCCTAGGCCCGATTTTTAAAACACTATTTTAAAGCAGAAGAAATATTCAAATTCAAAATTCTCTATGAAAATTTCTCTTTGAAATTACACTACTAATGTGAATAATGTTTAAAATTTCAATTTTTTTATTAAAAAAATTCAATTTGTTTTGAATTAGTATATTATTGTTATCCTAAAATCAAAGAATTTAATACTGGATTTTAGCTTGTTCTTGTAGTACCCAAGAACATTCCAATTCACATTTATATACCAAAAAAACAAGTATATAAATTGTAATTAAACATGAAATTATTCTTCTTGGTAGTGCTAAAAAATTACTGATATATTATAAATCAAATTATTCCCACAAAAATACAAAATATTATTCCCTTCCACCGCAATTCAATGCTAGAACTAAGAATTTAGAAGCAAACAAACAAATGAACAAAACAGCCCTTAAATCTCGAGATATTCTTAATTATTTTAGGAACATAAACATTAAATTATGGTTAATGTATTAATTTAGGAATTTAGGTAACCGTACTGCCAAATCTTTGTCGGGGTTCCTTGTCTTTTTCAGTTATATTATATGGATATGTTTAGTTTAATTGTTGTAGTTATTGTTTTTTTAATGTTAGACGAATATCTTACATCGTTCTTGAAGGATTCACTGAGTTTATTTATAAATGGCCCTGAAGGCTTTAACTTGAATGACGTGTTTAAAGATGTGAGTTTGGCGTAAACGGTGCTAACGCGGAAAATATCGTTCAAGCTGTTTATAACACGTTATCAACACGATCGTGATGAGTAGGTGTGTTAGGAATGAATATCCCACATCGCTCTCGGAGAATCCACTGACTTTGTTTTATAAGCAGTGCTCTGAATGCCTTAACTTGAATGGCGCGTTTTAAAACCGAGAGGTTGATCATAAACAGCACCAAAGCGGACAATATCGTCTAAGCTGTTCATAACATTTAACAATTTTTTATAATTTAATTTTGTTATTCTGTGTAAGTGTTTCTCTGGAACAACTTAAAGTAAATAGATAAAAATTGCCAATCACTTAAAATATAGAAAAAAACCAGTTCATAAAAAAATTTCAAAATACTTATATAATTTAATTCTACATTTGTTAATCTACGTGTTTCGATTCTTGTATCTATATGTAGATTCATAATTATAGTTTTCGAAATATACAACAATTACACACAAACCATTCTCTCTTGTCTCGTATTGCTTTCGTTTATATTCCTGCATCTCTATAGATCTCTACTAACATTCCTTTCTTATTTATAAATTAAATTACAAGTTGTTACTTTAATATTGGATATTTTTTTAAAACAAAAGAAGTATTTTTATAGATAATAAAATATGTAGACACGTCTTGATTAATAACAAACTAGATAAATTAAATAAAATATCCTATCAAAATTAAAACAACATCCATGGTTGATGAATAAATAGTTGTATATCATTATTGACAGAGAAAAGAAAATCTGAGATATCCAATTCCAACTATCCACCATATTAGCGAAACAAAAGTTCATTTTTTATAATTTAATTTTAAAATAAATTTACATTCGGACCAATTATCTGGAGAAAAATTTAGATTTTTTGCCAGTCCATCTTCCGTCATCCATTGATGAACAAAAGTTTAATTATGTTACAATTGATTAATTTAGATCTTGAGATTAATTAGTACATACAATTCATATTAGTAAGTAAAACGTCACTTCAAAATAAAAATCTCAAAATGACCAGCATGACTAAGTTTGAGTCATTACAACGTTTGATCCTTTCGTTTAAGACGAAATCTAAATTAATTAAATGAAATGAAATGCAATATAATATAATATAATATAATCACTATCAAAATCATGAATTAAGTTAAATGCTACACCCTCCGTCTACTAAATATTGTTATTTTAGAGGGATTTAAATGTCTATTTTTTATTATTTTTTTGTATTTTTAATGTGTTTTTTCTTTAAATTTTCCATCTTATTAATTTATTCAACTTTCAAAACAACCATATTTTAACCTCCAATAACCAGATAAGAAGACTATAGTATTCAATTTAAACATATTAATGAAATCTTGAAAATAGAGTAGGATATTTATGAAAGGGTAAGTTATCATTCGGTTTATTGTTATCTTAAAAATGTGAATTAGTTAAAATGATAATATTTAGTAGAACGGAGGAATAACATTTTGTTTCTATAAGGTTATATAACTGCAAGTTTAATTTAATAATAATCGATTAAATTTTCAAGAATTTTGACAATTTTGAAACTTGGCATTCGTCGGTTTCCTCTAATTCGAATATTAGTCATGAAAGAATGTGTAATTTTGGTCATCGGATTCCTAATCACATGCTTTATATTCTCTCCCTAAATTAATCCTTTTTATGATCCCAATATCATTAATTTAATATATGTTTTCTTGATACTATACTTGAAAACCCTAAATCCACAATCCTTATCTTGTTTCTTATTCTAAGTATTCACATTCCTAAGAAATGAATAAGATTTTTGGTATACAAGCATGAACAATATCCCCATTGGTATAAGACATTTTGGGTTGAAGCTCAATAGCAAATACATGAGAACTTTAAGCCTAAAATAGACAATATGATGTATCATTGTGTATTTAAGGTGAGTCTGGATTTGTTTCTTTGTGATGGAAAATGAAACAAAACAAATCAGAATTCGTACATTAAACTATACTCGAAAACTTGATTAAATTTTTATGTCAAATTAGCCGGCAATGAATAGCAGGTTTTCAGATATTAATCAATTTCCACGAGTAAATCAATGTCAGAATATCAATGAGAAAGTTAATTTTTCTATCATAGGAAAAGTTTGAGAGAGAGACAATGAAGATAGACTTATAATGAAATTTTCATCAACTTATTTTCGTTCCAAAAGGTGGTGGAGTATCTCATTTGGGGTCATGTCCAACTCATCATTTTATATTTTTTACTTTAAATTCTATTTTCACTATCATTTCTTGTTAGTTATAGAGTTTTCACCGCATCACATTACTCAATTTTTTTAATCATTTTTTCATCTAATAATATTTTATTGTGATTGTATTATGTTGGAAATACTCGGTCCGCCCGTGAGATATCAATCGGATCAAAGGATCCGTTCCAATTTGAGTAATTGTACTTTATAGGTGAATAAAAAAGTTCAATGACTTTTTAGTATTTTGTGTCTCTGTAAGTACTAAATGAAACTTTTTAATTTTCCACCTCTATAAATATGAGTTTATGGAATGAAAAAAATGATGAAAATCACATTAACTTTTCTCTTTCCTGGATTTTTGTCACACGATAAAAAATTCCGCATTTTATCGGTTACACGATCTTATGACGTTGCAGAAGTTGTAAAAATTGATTGAGATCTGGCGCGTCGTGACTTAATCTCGACTTGCATACAGATGGTATATAGATGGTGACATTCTTCGATCACGGGCACCGAAAAAAGCACATACATGAATTTGTTTATTTTATTTTCCGTCATATTGTGTTTTAAAAATATATATTATCATTACATAACAACCATATTCAAATTTAAATATTTTCTATGTTAGATGATTAATAAAAATTAAAAATAATATAACACAATTAATATTGAATATTTAATTGTAAATAATTTAAATATATTTATTAAAACAATAAATAAATAAAATATTATTTATAATTATTATAAAATAATAATTAATCAAATAATAATATAATAACTAATAAATTGATTTAATTATAAAAGTAAAAGTAATAATATTATGAAAAATAAAATTATTGCATTTAATTTATTACTTTCGTTTAATTAAGGCCTAAAACTTAACTCATTTCCAAATGAATCTAATTAACTAATTAACACGGGCATATCAATTATTTCCAACCCGCTTCTTTCCACTTTTTCGGAAAATGTGCATGAGTGGATTTTAAGATAACAATGTCTTAGCTATTAAATAGTTCATCTGGTTTTTAATACTTGTCGTTTTAGAATTTTTATCAAAATCAATAAGACATTTAATACGTTATAAAATAACTACTTTAACCCTTTTGCTTTATAATAAATTTCTCTCTCTTCTTAATTACCAACTTATAAATTAATCTACACTTAATATCTTTCATAATTAATGCAAGGGTAAATTAAGAAAATCTTGTTAAAAAGTGCATTGATATTTTAAAATAATAAATATTAGGAACCAAAGTTCAAAGTCTAAAATGACAAATATTAGGAATCGAAGGGAATATGTTATTAATATCTTGGCTTATTAATTAAAATTGAATGTATAAATTTAAAAGATTTAAGGTTCTAGCCACATTTAATATGGGTTGGAGATCTTATTGGAATTGTAGAAATGTAAAGGATTTGAGATATTCATCTTTTGTATTCACACTTACTGGAGATTACATCTTAAATGGTGTATTTATACACCACATAAGACGATTTTAGCACAATAAAAGAAATGCAAATTACGATTTTTCATAAACATGGATTTTTTTGAGAACATGCAAATTACACAAAAATGTAAATTAAATTGCAAACTCTAACAATATATAAAGTAAGGGAAGATGTGGAATTTCCAGAAAGAAAATTAAGAAGAATGCAGAGAAAATAGTTTGGTTCATGAAGAGTAACATCAAACATGTCTGTAGCGCAAGGAATATGGATAGATAAACACAATGAAATATATAGGATTTTGATCTCTCTATAGATATAATATATTCCCTCCATTTCAAAATAATTGTTGTTTTAAGGTTGTTTGTCAATAACAAGATCACATTAATTAAAGTAATAAAAATACTTATTTATTCATATGACTTTTGTTAATTTGAAAATTTATTAGATACATTATTCTTTCGATCATTTTCAATATGTATTAGTTAAAGGTAAAATTGATAAAATATTTTAAAAAATGCATTAGAATCTAAAAAATAATACTTATTTTAAAAAAAACTTGAGTACATAAAAAGACATTCATTAAAAAGGTGAAGGAATAATGCATATAGAGAAAGACATTGTAACTATTGAAAAATTCAGTTCTTAACTTCTTTTAATCCTTAAATTATTCTATATTTTTATTTTAATTCTACCAATTTCCAACGTGCAAGCAAATTAAAAGCCAAATCATATGTTGTTTAAACTTATTGGTGCCTTCGTTGAATTACGTGTACGCACTTCAATTCTATCCACCTGACGACTGAATTAAATCTTTATCTTTTCAGTTTTTTTTCATTTAATTTTATTACTTTTTATCGTAAAGATTTGAAATAGTATTTCATTTCAAAATTTTATAATTTTTTTTTATCTTTTTTATGTATCTTTTTATTTACTTTTATTATTTTTATAATATTAAATGCACAGTTTATTATGAAAAATTAAGTCATTAAGAGTAAATTGGTACTTGTAAACTCTTATTAATTGTTTTATTAAAAATTTAAAATGTGTAAAAAAATTACTAAAAAAACGGAAGGACTAATATTTTACCATCCTTGAATATGCAATTATTATATTAAATTTGAATATATGTATTAATGATTATTTATACATGAATTAATTGCATCTTACGTGTTATTTTCCCTCCCTTTTAGTAATCTGCCATTTTTTTGAATGAATGCAAATACCAAGATAATTAGTATACCCAAAATTATTGTTTTAAATTGGTCCATTAATTGATTACCATTAAACAAGGTTAAAAAAGATTAGAATTTGTGTATTGAAAATTGGAAATGATAATAGAGTTAAAATGAAATATGGACATTGAAAAAGAGATGTAACAAAGAACGGTCTTGATTTTCAAACACGATCCAATCTACAAGATTAGAGAGAAAAGAATTTCAAAAATGTATTTGAATTAATCTCAGTTGAATAGAAAGATGATGATAGTTTGTTTATATACAGAGTTTCGGTCAACTAGCTAGTTATTAACTTTGATTGTTATCTAATTGAGAAGTAACAAAGTATATTTGTTAACTAACTGCTAGAATTAATTGTAAGTTGTTGTACCTAATTTAAGAATTGCTCAACAATCTTGAGTTAATATTTTTGACAATGTAAAATATAAAGGACAACAACCTATAAGTCAATATTGTGGTTATTATTTAATCAGAGTTAATTAGGCTAGTTAAGATTGGTTCACCTAGTCTTGCTGACTTAGAAGACCCAGTTAGAATTACTAACGCAGGTTGCTAAGTAATATTACTGAGCACCTAACTTATACACTTTTATGATGAGTATTTAAAGTTATGCAGTTATAACCTTGTGTGCTTTTAACATTTGTCTCTTAGAATAGAATATTCTTAATTGATGCGTTTTAGGTTACTAAAATGAGTCCAACAGAACTCAAATTGTCTCACCACATTGCAGAATTAACCGTGCCAATCTGCATACATCAAATTGATCAAAGCTAATCAAAGGAAATCACATCACAGTTCACACCAAAGATTACTCGGCAAAGAACATAGTGATGAATGAAGACTAGCTATATTTTAATCAATGGTATAATCTCGTTGATTCAACGGTTTAATCTCGTACATCAACAGATACAAATCCCTCTCACAACAAATCTAAATCAGTCTCAAACACGAAAATTTTTGAAAACCTGACGAGAAGATAAATTGGAGATTAATTAAGAAAAAATAAGTTTGCAATGACTACTTTAACTCTCTACATATAAAAAGATCTTGAAGACAATAGTTCAAACTTGATGAATACAGGTGGAATTTCTGAAGCACTAATTCTCTTTCAAGAAAATAGAAATTCCTCTCAAGCAAAGCAACAACAAGACAAATCAGCTTCTCATATCTAAGCTTAGCTTATTGAAAGATCACCGTAATAGATATATCAAATTATTTCTGTAAAAAAAGCCAACGCAATTATAAGTTGAGCCTTTCTAATTCATCTTTAGAAATAATATAGTGACATAGAGAAGGGTAATCTAGTCTCAATTGAGGGTTAGCTTGAAAAGTACTCACTATAATACCCGCTATGAAGGTTTCTCCAATTAGTTAAAGGAGTTTCAAATAATGGATTAAAGCTCATAAAAGGTATCCGATGACTGGATGTAGATAAATGGTAGAACTAGGATAAAATACTATGTTTGATCTCTCTAATCCTATCTCTTTATTTACTCGGCAAGTTATTTCGCTCAACACAATTATTTATCTTTATTTGTTATAAGTGTTTTATTACTCAACACAACCTGCCAAACTAAGACGTAGCTCGGTTTGCTTGTTCGTTTAGTTTCATTACTTGTTTGCATATCATCATTTAAACAAATTTAGCATGCTTAGTAACAAAGTTTTAAAGAACTAAAAAATCGGATTAGAAACTAAGTTTAAGTCATTCACCCCCCTGATAGAGTTTGTTGTACCCAACGGGACCAACAAGTGGTATCAAAGCAAGTGCTCATCTTAATATCTAACAAATCTTGAGTTATAATTCCCATGACGTTTAATAACTTTGATGTCCCTAGTAGCTTACAAACTCAGCTCCTTAGAGAATGAATGTCTGTTACTAGACCTCCATTGTTCGATGACCAACATTATTCTTTCTGGAAAAATAGGATGAAAAGTTTTATTCAATCAAAAAACATGATATCATGGTTAGTTATTGAGATTGACCCCCATACTCCAATCCAAGTTAAAATGGTCAAAGAGTTTTAATGGAACTTGAAGACTATAACCACATTGATCTTAGCCTGTTAAAGGAAAACATATCGACAATTAACTGCTTACATTGTGTGTTAGATGTTTCTCAGTTCAATAGCATTTCAGGTTCAAAAACTGCACAAAAAGATATGGAAGAATTTAGAGGTCATTCATGAAGGGACTGATAAGGTGAAAGAGACAAATATCAACATGATGATCAGAGAGAATGAATTTTTCCAAATAGAGCCTAATGAATGAATTCAAAGAATGAATACTCATATATGAGCTCAAAAGTAACTAAAGCAATTGTATTACTTTTATTAAAATGTTGTCTAGTTTTCTTGGTACAAGGACAAACTTGATGGTTAAAATCATTAAAATTTAGTTTGATTGCTGATATATGTAAAGGTGGATCTATAGACACATTTCCTAGTCTTAAATTCCACAAATCAAGCTTATTCTCATTACAAATTGTAGTAAAAATCGTTTGTAATTCTAGTGTCAAATGAGCTGGTGTTAAGCTTGTAAAGTCTTCCATCCTACCATCTTACTACTATAATCTTCGTTGAATCGTCATAATATATACAATAGTGATTAGAATAGAAAATCATTTCATTTCTTCCTTCCTTTAAAGAAAAACTGACCGATAGCAAATTGTACTTGAAAATTGGTAAATACATGACATTATGTAGTCTTAATATAAATATCTATCAAACAAGACTATTCTTTGTTTATGGATTTAGTTTTTCTCTTATCAAAGAAATTGCAAACATATGTCATATGTGTTGATGCTCTACTATCAATGATCCATTAAATTCCATCCTTTTTTGTGCTAGTAAAAAAAGTTTATTCTCTTACCACAATCATATTTGACTGATTTGGAAAAAATCTGTAGAGAAGTCTAACCTTGCAGTTCCTGCAGAAGCATTAAACTCATTATCATCCATTGGTGACTCCATGACTACTTTGCCTTTTTTCCAATACATCATCCTCTCTTTCTCAACTTCTTTTTTCTTAACAGAAATCAGTTTCTTGATAGAATGAGAATCCTCATTTGTATCATCAGAATCCTCTAATTTCTACCACATAATGAGCCTAATATTGCTTATGTTTCTTTTTCAAATAGCATCAGTCAAAATCACCTATCAATTCGAAACAAACATCTCTAGAATGACATGGGTAATCACAATAGCTGCAAGGCCTCTCTTCAATAGATGCATTGTTTTTATGAAATTTCTTGAACTTTGGATCATAATTGTTTTTCTTTTCCTTCATAAATGAATATTTTGCAATCTCAACAGTGTTGTCAACTAAATCTTCCCTTTGTTTTTCGATCCTCACAATCATTGAGTATGCACGATTGATTGTAAGCAGTGGTTCCATTAGTAAATCTGATTCACAATGTTATCAAATATCTCATTCAACTCCATGAAAAACTGAATGAGTTTATCCTCCTCCATGTGTTCTTCTATCTTCTTGAAAGCATTGGAATTGCAATTACAATGACAAATTGGAGGGGGCCTTAGCAGAGCCAACTCACTCTACAATCTTTTCATTTTTGTAATGTTACTCATGATAGAAAAATCACCTTGCATAAAGAGACTTACATCTCTTTTGATATGATATAGCATTGTTCCAGCTCTTTCCAAAGATCTCTGTCAGAATTCACATAAAGAAATATTTACTAAGATCTTTCGACATAGAATTAAGTATCCATGATGATACAAGATAGTCATTCTTCTCCCAACATGTGTATGCATTTGAACCTTCATCTTTAGGCTTCAAATATTCTTTAATAAACTACAATTTTTCTTTAACAATTAAGGCTCTCTTGATCGCCTTGCTTCAAGGTAAGAAATTGTCACCGGTAAGTGCAAAATTGACAATGCTTAAACCTGGATTTTCTGTATAACCTTGAACTGAATCATATCTTCTTTCTCCATTACTCTGTGAACTTTCTACGTCATCTCCCTCTATTGTAAAGCGTAATTATGTTCTTCTTAGTCATGATAACTTCGATACCATGTAATCTATAAGATTAGAGAGAAAAGAATCTCGAGATTATATTGAATTAATCTCAGTTGAATATAGGGATGATGATAGTTGTTTATATACAAAGTTTCAGTCAACTAGCTAGTAACTAACTTTGACTGTTATGTAACTGAGAGTAACAAACTGTGACTGTTAACTAACTGCTAGAATTAACGGTTAGTATTAGAGCTTGGATGTTGAGTGACTGCTAAGTAAACAACAAATGCACTGATGTGAACTTGTTGTAATTCTGCTGTTGCTATCATACTTTGTTAATTACTTAAACATACGAGATCGGCTCAGTTGATAATATCTCTATGCATCAAGATGCTCCTACAAATAAAAGGTGCAAGTCTCATACATTACAAAAGAACGCTTAGAAATTGCACAATATATTTGTATGATCTCTTAAAAAAGGCCTCAAACACTTGGTATTCGGAATAATTAGAAATTTAAAACCAATTAACAATTTGGGAAAACTTGAAAAATCAATGCAATTTTGGATAAAACCTCGTCTGATAGAATAGGAAGTTCGATAATTGCATATATATTTCTTTTTAACTATGAGAAGTTTGATTGTGATCTTAATTCCATTAAATAATTAAAAATCTACAAATTCATTATTCACAATAATGATAATAATAAATAAATACTAATATATTTTTGGAGATGATTTGATTTTACCGGAAAAATGTGTACCATTTTTTTCAAACTAATTTTTTCTAATTATTCTGCGGGTTTGAAATAGGACTCCCAACCTTCTCAATATAAACTTCTTTAAGTAGTGGTGGTGACATGATATCAACCGTAATGTCATATCATTGTTACAATAGTATGATATTGTTCATTTTGTATCTAAAGCTCTCATAAATTTTCTTCTGATTTTTATTCAAAAGACTACAAATGAAGATGTTGTTAATAATTATATGTGAAAATCCACGTATAATATTTGTTTGTTCAATACTTAATATGCATCAATTATTACATGTGACATAATAATTGAACTTAAAGCAAAAACATGATAACTAATCTAGTGTTCACCTATGTATAATTGAGAAGAGTCAAGAATATACAAGTATATTTTGAGCTTTTTGTGAGCTAATTGAAATTGGAATTTTCATAAGGGACAAAAATTATTAAATTTATAAAGATGGAATTCTCTTGCCAGACAAGCATATCTCAGTAGGTATTTAAAAAAATTCCATCAATCATTCTCATAGAAATTAAAAAATGGCTAATAATCAAAATTTTCTCATTATAATTACTTACCATCTTTTTATTTTGTCCTTTTCATAATAATATAATCTATCGATAAATAAATAAATCTTACTTTAGGGGTATTTTATGACACTATTATTAATTTTTTATAACTAATAAGTTCATTTTAATAATGATATTTTTTTTCATAAAAGTTAAAAAAAGCTACAGAAATTCTGATTCGTAGTAATCTCATCTAATTTTACGAAAAGACCGGCCTGAAAGATATGAATAGCAATTTGTTTAAAGTAAAAAACAATCGAGTTTGGATTTTATAAGACTAATGATTTGTTACTTGTGATTTATGAACTTTACAAAAATATTTGAATAATCTCGAATTTTTAAAGTGTTATACTACTGTCTAAACAAGAATAATTTAAAAACAAAGATGTACTAAAATCTCATATATGTAAAAACAAAGATCATATACATGTCAAATGACCTAACTCATCCCAAAACCCAATTTAAAGGGAAATGGTTGCCACATATATTAGGAGCTATAACAACTTTTGGGCAAACTAACGTGGGACAATCCTACACACATCTCACGCCCAATATTCATTTGGTACGTGAAGTTTAACAATAGATGACCCAACATCATGACCAGACTCTGATACCCTGTGAAAATTGATGTCATATACCTCTTAAATGACCTAACTCATCCCAAAAAATATCTTAATGGTGAAAAATTGTCACCCAATATAAGGGGATATAACATCATTGACCAACTGATATGGGATAATTCTAACTAGGGATGGCAACGGGTCGGATCCGGACCGGGTCTAGCTTGGACCCGGTCCGGATCCATTTGAATAATTCCGACCCGGATCTGGCGGATCCACAATTTTAGGATTCAGATCCAACGGATCCATGTAATTAACATCAAATTCTTAGTTTTAGCTTCCATACTTGTACATTTCACCTTATTTTAAATAGTTTACATGCTCATTTAATTATGCTCATGCAATTGGATTTACGTGGATATCAAATAATATTAAATGTCCAATATTTTCAGGGTAAATAATAAATAAAAAAGTACAATTAATCTTTAATTACGGATCCGTTTACCTGGATCCGGATCTGACCCGGGTCCGATGAATCTATAAAATTAAGATCCAGACTCTAAAAATGAATCCGGATCCAGGATCCGTTGCCATCCCTAATTCTAACCATACATGATATCACAAGTACAATGGCCTAGTAGGCTCTTGGGAACAAAGGGCCATGGGATCATCATAGTTGAGGGATAACACTTGGCACTATCATGTTTTGACATCTTATTGCTCTATTCCCTATATAAAGTACTCTTTGAAACAAACTTAAAGCAATCAATTTTCTCCATCGCTACCTTCACCCTTCTATAGAGATAAATAATTGACTTTGTTATCAGAGTCTACATTGACAACCACAACCTAACCCCTCTAACTCTTTCTCTTCCTACGGAGTTCTTGGATCTCAGCCAATCTATATGTAACAAACTTTTGTTAAATTTGGGAGTCCTCTAAAATTTAGATTACAAAAATAAAAAGAAAATATTTGTAAACGGAAACTGCAAGGTGTGCAAAAGTAATATAGTAAATGATAAAATGCCAAAGGAGTTAGAATGTTTACATACTTTTATATTACTGAAAAGTAAAATAAAAAATAAAGTGGGTATATAATCGGATTGCCATTTTTATTACTGTATTTTATAGAATTGGTAATAATATATTATTAAATCGATGGGAGTGGGATTAAAATGAGTTTGGCAAACAAATATTTCATACAGCTAGGAAAGGGTTGAAACTAGGGATGGCAACGTATCCCGGACCCGATCTGGATCCGTTTTTTAGATCCGGATATCAATTTTATAGACCCGTCGGATCCGGACCCGCATCCGGGTCCGGGTTCGGATCCGGGTCCGGATAATGAAACCCGGATCCGTAATTAAATATTATTTGTATTTTTTTATTTATTATTTACCTCGAAAATATTGGATAATTAATATTATTTGATATCCACGTGAATTCAATTGTATGAACATAATTAAATAAATATGTAAACTATTTAAAATAAGGTGAAATGTACAAGTATGGAAGCTGAAACTAATAATTTGATGTTAATTACATGGACCCGTTTTGAACCCGGATCCGTGGGATCTGTCGGATCCGGATCTGGATCCGCAAATTATAAACCCACCGGATCCGGGTCCAATATATTAAAACGAATTCAGACCGGGTCCAAGCCGGATCCAGCCCGTTCCCAAACTAGTGGTATACAAAAATGAATATATCCTCGTTGGTGAAGTCTTCTAGGGTGAAGCTTAAAACTAAATCCAGAAGAATCATTGTGTATTATTGATGTGGGGTCAATAAATTTCCCCCGAGCCGTCGCAACAATAATAAGTCATTTTTATTAACAAAGGTAAAATGTGTTAGTTTGAGATAAACATTTTATGAGTTTCGTTCCTCAAGTGTATTTTATGAGCAAAACTAACAGCGCGTTAGGAAAAATTTATTTGTTTTGCTAATGATTTGAAACCTAAGATCTTTTTTTTAACATGAATTTCTGGAATTCTTTTTTGAAAATGAGTGGAACCACAAGATATATTAGTAAAATAAGTTCAAATTGGGTGTGATTATATATACACATTTGAAGTTCAATTCATTATAATCTATTAGTATTCTAGTGTAATTGGATCGACTGATTTGGTCAATGCGATCGTGACGTTTCATCGAACAAGTCGGGAGAGTGCGGAGTGCACACTTATTCGGGTATGATCACTATTTAGGAGGTCTGGGTGCAGCACCTCCAGGTGCGGGGTCCAAGGGATGGCAGCCCGAAACAATATGTATGTTGAAATTTGGCTATTTATTTTCACCAAAACGAAATGGTAAAAAAATTGAGAAAATTCAGTTGTTGTTTTCACAACAAAAAAAAATTAAGTTCTTATTCTTGACAAAATTTCTGATTTTATCTGATTGAAAATTTGATGAACCGACAAAATTAATTTAAATCTGACTACGTATTCGTGGTATCAGAAATATCCAAGAAATTCCCAAATTCAAACATAATTCGTATAGTATTAAGGAATTATTAGAATACATAGAAAGGAATTGTATGAAACTTCGCACTTGACCCGCTTAAGCCGCCTCCTTTTAACTGATTTTTACAACACGGAGTAAAATTCGAATGAGACCACATGTTATGAGATTAGATTGTATTCTTTTTACCACAATACTTAGGACAGATTTATTTGAAAACATGAATCCAAAAATATTACTAACAAAAATATAAATTCATATTAGCCGTTACTTACACGTGCAATCATCACAAATCCACGTGTCAACTTGCATCTTATTACTTTGATCTATCAAGATTTAAGAGATTGTGAAATTAGAGTCAAAATTGAACTAGATTATGATTTTTTGTGAATTATATCAACTTGTCCATTAATTGAGCTTTCTTTTTCATTCCTTTGGACAATAACTTTAATGATGATTTTTTAAAAATATTTGTGGCCATCATTATATTTAGAATTAACTTCATGAACATTTTCATTTCACCTGAATGTTAGATATAATAATTTAATAATTTCTAAGAATATTATTATTATTATTTGTTATTATTATTATTGTTATTATTATTATTATTATTATTATTATTATATCTAAATTATTCGTTACCTTTCCATTTTGCACTAATTAACTTTAAATTTGAAAAGTTATCATTTTTCTTCTTGAATTTATCTAATTTGTTCTTATAGCTAGTGTACATAGTTAACTAATTATACTATTTGATAGTTTTAGTCAATTAAATTACATTTATAGGATAAGGAAGTTAATTAGTTGCTTATAATTTGTAATTCGCTAATTTAATTCGTCATTAGACGAATTGTATTTTAGTTTTCATTTTTAATTTTGTGTAAATATTACTCTTCCAATAAGATATGATATCTGAAATTTCCGCTTACATTCAACAATTGTTTCGGAAATAAATAATATAGTTAGTGACATGTAATGCATTCAATCGAAATGTTTAACATCAATCCACAATTATAAATTATTTAAGGCATCACATAATGTGTCATATAGAAAATAAACAAGGAAGACTTGAGTCAACTCGTGAAGTCAATAATGATATCCTAAGTTGTTTCAATGGAAGTTCTCTTATTCTTATTTACACCGTGAATGTAAGCAGTCAAAATAAACGTGGTTGACCCATTTGGTAAGCTAATAGCTTTTAAGTAAGATCTCATTTGAAAATCTTCGGTGAGAGACTCACCCACCATAGCTAGATCACATGTGATCCTGTACCAATCCATATGTAATCATGATAAAATTTTGGTAATAGCTTGGATTGAAAAAATGTTAAGATAATCTATTCTCAGTATAAATTTATACATAATTACAATTTTAATTAACCGAAGTGAACCAAAAGTCCAAAAAGTGCCTTAATATGTTTTATAATGTTAAAACAGATACTGATGCATGTATGCCTCGACCAATTTTAATCTATATACAAATTTAATAATTTTTGAAAACAAATTGCAGAATATATTTGTAATGTAACTATAAAAAAGTGTTTTTCGCATTTTATATCAATAATTTTCATTTAAATATATTAAAAATGTTAATCGTACATCAATACTTTATAAATTTTTACTGTTCTTTCGTGCAGCACTTCAACATAATTAAGAATGTTAAAATATTTTTTACTTAATGGTACAAATATAAAAGTGATTATTATCATATTTTTTTTATTGCTAGTTTACCTTTTTAATAGTGTGAATTGTCACTCAATCCCTATTCATAGAATTTCAGACCTACGTGTTCAATAAACTGAATTGAAACCATAAAACTAAAAAAAATTGAAGGAAGTCAAGCAGGCGGTTTGGTGGGGGCAGGGGCGTCAGTGAAAAAATCACAAAGTCACAAACTTTAAACAGAAAATATATAAAATTGAAGGGTCGGAAATGAGTGAGAGTGACTTAAAGTTTTTGGAGTCTACTGAAAAAGGCTCTCATTTGTGGGCCCATTATGTTCCTCTGGGGCCTTCTTTTCTTTAGACACCGACTTTTAACAACTTCTTTCTCTTTTATTTCACTATTTATTTACAAATTCCAATAATTACTTTTGGTCCCATTTTTATTATATTTTTATATTTAAAATATATAAAAGAAAATTACTGCTAGAATTAGATATTACGTCATGCTAACGTAATATGTGATGTCATAAACATCCCGACCCGATTACATGTATCCGGATTTCCTATGGACTTTCGGATGAATTTCATTTGCCTTTGTACTTCAAATTACTGTGAATTTTCCCTAAAATCTAACTAAAGTAATTTATCTTCCGGATGAATTTCGTTACACATTCTTTGCTTTTAGCTTATTATGTGTTAGTTTAATTGTTGTTTGTAGTTTTTTATTATTTCTGCTAAATATTTTTTTAAATAATTAATATAATTTGTTTACTACTCATGATCAATTACTGAAAATGTTGTTTGGTGCAAAAAAAAAGATAAAGAGACAAGTAGATGTAATAAAAGAGTTAAATATGATCAAAATTTATAATTTAAAGTGCAAGAAAAGAAAGGTCGAATGCATATAATTAGCCTTTTAAACTTGAAATTTTTATTCAATATTGCCCCAACTTTGGAATGTCTCTATAAATATCATAAACTAGGTAAAAGTGTACTCGCGAGCCCTCCTCAATGCCATGTGTCATTTTTTGATTGGTTTAACTTTTTAAAGAAATCATTTTTTTTAATTTTCTATCCACCTAGAAAATCAATCAAAAGATGACACATGACACTGAGATGCTCACGAGTGCACTTTTAACAAGTTAAAAAGATTGGTACGGAATTTTTAAAGTTGGGAACGACTTCTAGAAAAAAACGTCAATTTTCAGAGGTTAACTATGCACTATCTAGCCAAACGCAAATGAGAAAAAATATGACTTCTTTGGTAAATTACAATGCTCAAGGTTAACGAAAGTACACATTATTATCTAAGAAATGGAATATATTTTTTTAATAATTGTAATTGAATGATTTTATATTATAAATTATTTAAACATTAAAATGGTCTTGTTTTAAATAATAAAGGGTTTGACTAGAATTGTTGATGTGGTGTGATCTATGTATGTTTATAGTACGAATCAGTTAATTCGCAATTTTATCCTACCGTTTCTTTTCTTGAATTGTATTGTGATTTAACAATATATTTTTTTGGAGGGAAAGTAAAAACGCCATCACATAACGTGACATTATTAATTATTATTCATATTGAAATGATATAAAAAAAGAAGAAGAGAAAGAAAGAAATGTAGTTGACTACCTAACCAGACAGAATTATGATAAAATGAAGTTAGATGGAAATGTGGCTGACCTATTTTGTTGGGTGGTTGAGTTGAGACGTGTTGAAAATCCATTTTTAACCCTCTTTTGTCAACCTTTGTATTCATTTTATTGTAGATTTTAATTCAAATCCACCCTCATTAACTCACTTTTTATCCAGTTGCATTCAGCATTTGCAATATTATTTTAACCAAACAAAATTGAAATTAAAAGAATAAAATTGACTTGCAATTAGGGTTAGAAACTTGAGAGTAGAGTTTAATGGGGTGGGAAATACACTTTCCATCACTATTAAGGTGACGGGGAAAATACGTTCTTCATCCTCATCAAGATTTCAGAAAAAAAATTTCTCATTACCCAATTGGAGATTTCCCAATGCCCAATTTTAATTAAATAAATTCAAAAAAATTAAAATTTCATAAAACAAAGTTTTATATGTATCAATATTTTGAAAAAAATTTACCAAACTAAATTTTTGTTTCGATAATACTCAATCATTAAATATCATGAAATACATTGATCAACTATCAAAGTAAAACATTTATAAATAAAATTTTGACTTATATACAATGAGGTTTGAAATTATAAAGTTAAAATATTTAATAAACATTCCTATATTAAAAAATCTATATTCCACTAGACTAGAAATATTTTTATTAAATAATTTACATTACCGATGATTAATATAAATATAATAAATAATTTGACTTTTCAGAAAATATTCGGGAATTCCCCATTAAACTTATCGGGATCGAGTTTGAAGATTGTCAAGTTGGGGAATGCTATACCTATCCTCGTTAAGAATTTGATGATTGAAAAATCCTTCACCCTCACCTTGTGAGATTTCTTATTGGGAAATCCCCAAACCCTCGGGTTTAGGGATTTCAACCCCGCTCTCAACCCCACTCGCATTTTTAAATAAAAATGGTTCATTTCTTATTTTTTTCCAATGTAATAATTTTTTAGTAATAAAAAAGTTTTAATTTTTTTATTTGAATCTAGATCACCAGCAAAATGATCGTTGATGTTGAAGATGTTGGGTTATCCCGCAACGATAATAAACAAGAATAAATAGTAGTATAAAAATGGTGTAAATTGAGCTTTAACTAAAGTCAATTAATTTGTATTAGATGGGCTCAAATTTACTTGTATGCTCACTCAAACTATCAAGCCTGACACTCTCATGACCCATGAATTCTCTACATGGTATCAGAGCAAGAAAAGTGTCTAATAGCCTGAAGTACCTAGGTTCGTGTTTAAAGACTTAGTGGAATTTAGGTTAGTGGAGAGACTAAACCCCTTGTTGACCTTGAGCATTCGAGGAGATACGCTAATGAATGTTTGGCAAGTGATAACAGATCCATGTCCAATTGCACTTGAGTTTTGGAGATGTGGTGTTATCACACATTGGAAATAAATAAATATAATAAGTAATATATAAGTAGAGCAGATTGAGCCTTAACATAAGCCAATTAGTTTTATGTTAGATGGGCTCAACCTCACTTGTATGCTCACTCAAGCTATCAAGCCCAACACCCTCCAAGCTCATAGAATCTCTACATGAGATGTGGTGTTATCCCACAATGGTAATAAACAAGAACAAAGAGTGGTATATAGGTGGAGTAGATTGGTTCTTAATAAAAATCAATTGGTTTTGTGTTCCATGGCTCAACTCCACTTGTATGTTTACTCAAGCTGTTAATCTCAACACTCTTTAGGCTCATAGATTCTCTACATGGTATCAGAGTGATAAAAGAGCCTAACAGCCAAAAGATCTTTGTTTCGTGTTTAAAGTCCTGGTCGAATTTTGGCTAATGAAAAGACTAGACCCGTTATTGACCTTGAGCCTCCGAAGAGATATGTCAAGGAATGTTTGGCAAGTAACAACTAGTTTACGCCCATTTGCACTTAAGGGGGTGTTGGAGATGTGGTTATCCTAGGTTGAAAATAAACAAGTATAATAAATGAGATATAAGTGGAGTATATTTGGCCTAAACACAAGCTAATTGGTTTTGTGTTAGATGAGCTCAACTCTACTTGTATGTTCACTCAAGCTATCGAGAGACCCATGGATCTCTACTTGGTTTTAGAGCGGGAGAAGAGTCTGACAGCCAGAGGATCCTAAATTCATGCTTAAATCCTGATGGAGTTTGGGCTAGTGGAGAGACTAAACTTGATGTTGACCTTGAACCCCCGAGGAGATAGACCAAGATATGTTTGACAAGTGGTAATTAGTCCAGACCCGGTTACACTTGAGGGTAAGTGTTAGAGATGTGGTGTTATCTCACATTGATAATAAACAAGAACAAAAAATTGTATATAAGTGAAGTAAATTGGTTTTAACAAAAACCAATATATATTGTGTAAATGAGCGCAATCCTACTTATATGCTTATACAAACGCTCAAATCCAACACTATCCAAACTCACTTATTCTCTCACGTCAATAGCTTTACTCCTCACCGTGATTTGGTCCATACAAGCTAATTCTGCATCGCACAAAGTTTGTTTATTTATTAATTTTAAAAATAAATGTTCTTTGAGATATAAATATTTTTAATGGGAATAAAAACCTATAACTTGTACATATTACTGTCTTAACCACAACTAACATATAATAATGATAAAAATTATATCAGCTTTATTAACTATTACATCATATTAAAAATATAATTTTTTTGAAGAATAACTAAATTAACAAGCTTCCAAAGTGGACTTAAAGTGTCACAATGGATTTGCATTCCATAATTAAACTATTTTACGTGTATTGCTCATTTGTTTGTATTTATATATCTCACCATGACTGGTTGAATATCTTGGAAATGTTATGAAACCACTTTACTTATTAGAACGGTTAACTAGTATAAAAAACACTTAAATCTTCATTTTAAACCCAACAGCATTTCTACGGGAATCTCATTATTTATAAAATGGTCAAATGAGCTTACAACTCATATGTTTTTTTATGATTTTTATATTTAAAACTATAATAAGTTAAAGTTGTACAATAATTTTTATTGATTATCATAAAGCAACTTATAGTTATTAAAGTTTAATCAAATAAAAAAGTTTGCATTCTTTATATGTAATTTAATAATTCATTAACTACTTATAAGATAATTTTACTGAACACTTTGATAGCTAATAACAAGTTGCAAATAGACTTATAAACATTGAAAAAAAACATATACGTCATAATTGTAAAAACTATAATTTAATCTTACATATGATCGTACATCATTGTGGTAAATAATTTTATGACCAGATTTCAAAATAAAAAATCGTGCAGTCTTTTCTTTTTATATTATTTTAAGAGAAACTTTAGATAATAATACAATATATATTAGAATTCTGATAAAAAAAATTCAACAAATTTATTAAAAAATTGATATACAAAGGCCCATTTAAAAGTTAGCCCAACCCGTTTATAGATGTGGACTAACCAGTTGAAACCCGATTGGAACCCATCGAGCCCACTTATGTAAAACCTCCTAGTTCAGTCTTTTGGATTTTTTTATAGAATCACTAATAATGGAGAACTTTCCTTGTATACAATAAAAGGCTTTCTAATGACTTGTTGAAACGTACATAAAGCCAATTCGAATCGAGGGTAGTTGATTTATTTTGTTTGATTTCAGTTATGACTTTAGTGTTCTTGTTAGAATTAGGGAATACTTTCGGATTCATAAAGTATTCGGATTTTATGAATTGTATATATGTGACTATTCGGTATAGTTGATTTATTTAATATTCATATTTTGCGGGCTTTTGGATACTTGCAATAGATTGTGATGAACCAGTTGACTCATTTATTTCTTCTCAGTAAGATTGTTGGAAAATACAAGCCAATCCCTTGTTTGGGCATAATAATTTTATTTTTGCCATAACATCAAAATATTTTCACTTTACTCTATTTTTAAGTTTCTATTTTCTCTTTTACCCTTTTCTTATTTTTTCATGACTTAGGTATATTAACTCTTACACTATATTCAATTTCGCAACAAAAACTATTTTATGAAGACATTATACTTGGTATAACAGCTGTTATACCTGGTATACGAGCTGTTATACCTGGTATACAGTTTATTACATTCTTATCTTTGAACACTATGCTCAATTTTATACCAAAAATCATATTTTGAATGCCTTATGTTTGGTAAAAGAGCTATTATGTCAAATATATTGACTTATACCAAGTATAATAACCATTATACCAGGTATATTGTAACAATTTTATTACTTTGAAATTTTATGCCATTGGCTTCAATGGTAACATCACTTCTATTTCGATACA
>CATIWQ010165027.1:0-33690 GCA_949673415.1 Euphorbia schlechtendalii | reverse complement strand
CAACTTTGCTTTGCTTTCTACTTATACTTTCTATTTCAAAGTTTATGATATGTCTATGTGTCATAATGCGTATTTCGTGTTAAGTCTTTTATATTAATCAAGTTATATGTGTTGGAGTTAATTTTAAGAGTAGTTTCGGGGTTAACAAAATCATGTATAATCACTGGATCTATGATATAAAGCTGTTTAGTGAGCCTACATTTTTAGAATGGTAACTTGCTAAATGTTGTTATGTGAGAGCGACCCATACTAAGCATTGTATTGACGTTGTCTATGCTTAATAATTGTCTTAATTCGTTTGCGCTAGGTTTAGAAAAGTTATTTCATGTGTTGCTCTGCAGCGAATAATTGAACATCTGGGTATTTTGAACTGAGTCTATTAGATTAGTTTAGTGAATCATAACATTTTTGTTGAACTTGCATGTTTTCTCTGCTATCCTTATTTCGTAAGGAAAATCTATATATTTAGATTATCTAATCTTTCATATCTATATTTACTCATTCTTCATTCTAACCCTAATATCTAAAACTTTATATTATTTTATTTTCTTTTTCCCTAATTGATCTTTAGACTTGATTCTGTCCCTGTGGGTTCGATAGCTTTTAAAACTACATCGCAACTGTATACTTGCAGTTATCATCATTTTTCTATTTGATAAGAGGTACTGACAACACCTATACTTTACATGAACAAGTTTTTGGCGCCATTAATATATAACCAAATCTTGCGAACAAATTATTCAACTTATTAGTAGAAAAGTGGCGAACATTGGGCTTTAGGCTCTTAAAGAATTCTACCCTAGGGTCGATCACTCAGTGGGCTTTCCTAGAGAGGTCTGAAAGCTTCTCGCTCAACCACTCGGTGGGGAAGGTAGGGTGATTCTCGTCTATACAACCAGAACTCCCTGAAGTTATGTTTGGAATCTGGCCTCCCAAAAAAACTTATAGAAACCAAAGCTGGGTGGCTTGGTGAATTGATAATGATCATCCCCCTTGTTCTTCTTGATGCTGCACAACTTCATGAAGTATGTAGGAGTGAAGTCAAATCCGACATCTGTACAGAGTTGGTAGAGACCCATTAGATCCGCCCACCCCTTAGGATGAAGTTCAGCCAGACAAATCCCCCTAATTGTCAGCAAGTCGCATATCAACCTGGGTAATGGATACTTGAAGTCGCTTTGTAAGGAATCCATGTAAACACAGAAGTGGTCCTTAGAATGGCATTTACCCGATATTTCTCTGATGGAAGAAGCACATGGCATTGTTGGAGCCATTCAAACATCACCGCCTCATGAGAAATGTGGAGCTCGTGTACCATGGAGACCATGTCATCCACTCGGGCGTCATCCTCCTTTCCCTCAACGGCGCAGTGGATGTAGAAACCTCTTCACTTGATTGGGTTCGAAGCGGGACCTGCTCATTGACTCCAACAGCCGGGTCATCAATCAGATTCTCCCCTTCCTCCTCTCTCCTTTGCAAGGATGGCTCAGGTGTTGATATTTCCATCCATCGGTCGGATGAATCGCCACTATCAACATTGCTAATGTGTTCGACCTCAGAATGGCTGTCTCTTATTCGGCTGAATGACAAAGACTCAAAGTCCATCACTCATTTTGCGGTTCTCTTTAACCTAACATGTTTAAGTTTTGGTGAGATAGCGGTATTCAGAGGCTTTTTCAAATAGGTGGTAAATATATGGTCTTTCATCCGTCTCAACCACTCATTATCACCACTACTACTAGTATCACTACCGGATGACTGAGGCTGAAACTCTATTATCTCCACGAGCCGGTCCTCAAGCTACAAACTTTGAATCTAAAGTTTCAAATTTGGCTAAGACTATGTTTTGGGGTGAAACACCAAATCAAAGGGTTTGTTATCTACCTAAAGGTTCTCAAACGCATAAACATGAAGAACAAGTGAAAATTTGCAGGAACATCATAAGGCAAACTCAAAATATTTTTTTCTAGCAAAACTCATTGCCAAAGTTAAATGTAGCCGATGAAGTGCCAAAATGAAACATATATAAGAGGGGAAAGAAATCTTACTTGAAATAAAAGACTTGTTGATTGAAAATAAGAAGAAAGGTAACTGAGATTGCTCGAAATAACCGGAAACTTGCTTTGAGGAGAAATGAAAACTGAAATAGCGAAAGTAATAGTAAAATGGGATTTGATTCCGCTTTTATAGTGATGGCTTGACGTTTGAAAAGACTTCGATCTCCACTGTTGGATTTAGAGCACGTGGCTGCCATTCTGCGACTTAGATTTCTTCTGTGCAATAGTTATCGCCAAATCAACAGGATTTTAAGCGACGTGGCAGAAGGCGTACGAAATCTAAGCTATGCGATCTAAAATTCGGTGTTCAAACGTCCCGACAGAATATAAGAGAGTCCCCAACGCGACGCTGTCATAACTCTGAAGGCTTTGACTCTACACTTTTTAGAACTATTTCACAAGTTTTTGCGACGCGGTCACAAAGAAAACTCACCCATCTAAAGAAAGACCTTAAAGGACTTTCCCATGCTTATGGGGGGCTTATGATAACCCGGTATAGTATAGCTATACGCGTGATCACCACGTATCCCCTAACCGCATGGCCACCCGTCCTACCAGATGGGCATGTCAGCGATGAAAGTCTTCCTCCATGGAAAGATTTTAGGTCATCTCTCATACTTATCCAATTAACTACAGATTCAGTCTGAGTAAGACTCTACTTCCTCATTTAGTAAACACACTTCAAGTAGGAGTGAGCCACTAGCAACAGAGATTAACTCCATCACTACTTAGGCTTATCCACCTCCTATGTATATGCAGCCTCCATCACATGACAGAGATACACTATTCTTACTCTCAATTATCACTCTCTGCCTTATCTCTTAAATTTGTCGCTAACTTAGACATCGGAGAGACTACGCCAGTCACACGGCTAGTCCCACATAGTCATCCTCTGTCTTGCAGATTCCAACCACCGTGCAAGGCAGATTACACAAGATCAACTTTGTGAAGATAGACGCGTGAGAGATACTTTCTCATACCGATCTTTCACATTTTAAATATAAAACTTTAAACTCTAATAGAAGCAAAGAACTAGATTTGCAAATACTTGAATCAATAGTTGAGTACATTAAATAATGTAGAAATTAACGTGAATTTTACATATGAAAAGTAAATGGATTTAAAAAAAAAAGAGTTAGAGAAGAAGAAAAAGGAGCTAGGAATTAATTTATTGGAAAAGTCAACCCAGGCTTCTAAAATTTAAACTATACTTATAAACACTACTTTCCCACCTCCCCGTTCATTTGGCTTCAATTCTTCATATTATTTATTTAAACTTGTTGGAAGATGGGGTTTAAACATTAAAACAAGAGTTTCGGGGACTTTTCGAGCTCGCCTTCAAACCACCTACTTATGTTTGAATTTGATTACGATGACTTTTATAGGGAGCATCCACCATACTGATTTAGTTAATAAAGCTTCATGCATCATTATATATTACATAAGTTTTTAACATCAAGAAACTTATATAAAAAGAAGACACGTGAATCCCATTGTATATACTATAGGCACATACTAGAGATGGGAACAACAATATATAATTTAAAAATAATTATTGTTGTTAGCGGTGCTATAAAATTGTAACTCCATGTATTTATAGCAAAACTTCATGTAATTTTATAAAGTATAATACATTAGTAGCTCTTGTAGTTGACCCGAATTACATACTTTTTTTTTTTTGGTTTTTCAAAAAGTATTTGTAATCCCCTTTAACTCATAAAAGCGCACATGTTTACCACTTATTTTTTATGTCGATGTGGTAAGAAAACAATAAATTATGATATTGGACTTTGAATTTTAGGATAGTTTTTATTCATTTATTGATGGTAAAATTAAAAAAAAAATTAAGGTTGTATTTGGAATTAAAAATATTTTTAGGGGCAAAATTTAAAAAATGTAATGCTTTATAGCAATTGCGTAGATTTGGGTCGAATTTGTTGAAATTTTATGAATTTGATTGATGGAGAAGATCATGGTGATGGAAATTCAGTAATTTACAAAAATTATTGTAGATTTTTTTGATATTTTGTGATTTTTTTTAAATATCATGAGCGTTTTCAAAGAATAAATATTACAGGTTTTTAAAGATGGCAAGAGTCATTTAATCCATGACTTTAAAGTCACGTATCATACTACCATTGATTTAACTTTTCATTATATGTCGTAACTTGTGGATCAACTTGTTATTGATGTGACTTTTCAAAATTTTGATGCATGGAGGCTACATAGAAAACCTTTAGAAAGTTCAAATGGAACATTTCAGGCATATTATAGTGGCTATATATGTATGCATTGTGTCATTTTATTATCATGGAGAGGCTCGGTCTTAAAGACAAATTAAAGCACTTAAACAATCGTTTAGGATCTCATCATATTGATTGCCTAAATTTCAATGTTTTATTCTTTAATATATTAATTAAAGGGATTGATAATTGTATCTTTTTCATATCAAATAATGTAATTCAAAACAACATAATTTACCATGATTGTGTTATCATTATAATATCCATTAAATTAAAGCACTAATAATTTTAAGTGCTTATTACTTAATTTATTTATTTTTATAACAATACCAAAATATCGACAGTGGTGATTAGTTTTATAAGAAAACTAAAGTTTTTTCAAAGTGGTTATATAACTTGTAAATTATAAAATCTTGTATGTTATATTGATTATAGTTGTTTTATTTAAAATCGGTTTTAAATTTCTTTTAAACATATATGAGTTAGATCAATTGATAAACTATTTGTGAATAAAGCGTTCCCATTAGAGAATTTTGATTTGGATTTTTTAATGTACGAATTTATTACACCAAAAGATAAGGGTTCAAATTCTTTATATAAAGGTGAAGTACTATAAAAAAAAATCATATCACAAAATTAAATAAATTTGCTTTAATTTTCATTGAAAATCGGGCATGACAATTTCAATACATAGGTGTTGATGTGTAAAGTTTAATATCTAAATATTAATTTCAAATGTAAATTTTTCACCTAGAATCTCGTATCGACTCTGATCATGAATAGTTATGTAAATTAAATTTAAATAAAAATATTTCAACGTGTAAATTTTTTAATGCCTTATTCTCTCAAATTATAAATCAATTTAAAAAACAAACATACTTTAGTTGAAATGTTTGAGTACATAGTATTTGTTTCTCACAGTAAAGAAACAATCAATTCTGATGTTAATTATATTATGGTTAAACATGTACTCTTGTATTCGTAATAAAGTGGGAATTTAATATATTAATTTATATTAATATTATATAAAATTATAAAAAAGAATAATTTAATCAGTAAAATAATGTAATTAGCTTATTAAGTTAATATAAAGGCGTGATTGGGTGAATCATGTCATGTGAAGTGCAATTTGATTTGGCCTTCTTTTTTCCCCCTTTTGTACTTGCAACATGTTCAAGTTATGATTTACATTAATGCCTTTTTTTTCTTAACTTTCAAACAAACAAATCAACTACTTCTTACTAATCTTCTTTTATCAAAAATTCTTATTTACGGACCATGGTATTCAATAATTAATACCCCATAATTTCAAGTTCAACTATATTATAACCCCTAAAATTATAGTACAAATTACTGACTAGGACAGACATCTAATCTTCTTGCCCATGAATTTCTATTGATATAAAATTTTACCAACAAAATTTTGCAGAAAATTTAGAATCAATTTGGTTACTTGTTAATGTTGTAATTAGGGATGTTAACCAGCGGACTGAGAGTAATTCGTTCATAGAATTCATACTCTGCCCAACACTTTCAAACGTGATTCCGAAGCTTTCTCATTTACCGTATTGGTTTATTGTTTTATGTTCATTTCACACTTGCATATATTTAACTAAATTTTAAAAAAATTTCACTAATGACCATATAAACATAAGAAAGTATGATGTAACAAATTAAATCTTGCACATAATATATCCTAATTAGTAATTTTCTAAATATTTTTACTAAACTTTTATTTATAACTTTTTTTATTTGTAAACATTTTAATTAAGAAACATCGTACTAATGTTGGGGGCGTTATTTCACACACTAATGTTTCCACAAAGCAATGATTAATGTAGCATCTATTTGTAAACTTTAAACTAGTTAGCTTTCTTATTGTATAAAATAATGTTACTTGTATTTCTTTATTGAACAAAAAATGTAATACTATTTTTATTGTTTTATGGAAAGAATTCATATTGTGACTTGCGTCCCCGGTTGTAGAGTATAGTTTACGATCAAAATTGATAATCAAATTGTCCCGTGCCACCGTCAATTCTCTTTGCGGTACCATCAACGTCTTTTTTTTTTTTTGAAAAACTGCACCACCAATGTCTCTCTGAAAAATACTATATATTTTTAATATAGTCCAATCATAAAATTGCATCAAACTATTTACCTTGACCTTGGATACCCATTTAATTTTCTAATATATGTTATTGATAGTATTTTGTTTTGTTATCTTAAAAATAATGACTGTTGAAAAATTTCCGAACTTGTACAAATTCCTCAATATTATATTCCCATATAGTTCAAATAAAAAACAAAAAAATATCAGTGATAATTGAGAAAAATAAAGTACAATAAAAAAATTGGTAAGCACACAAAACCAACAACTCAGCATCTTTTTCATCAAATTGTAAGCCTACAATGTAAGTACTTTTTCTAAAAGGTTTTCAGTTGCCAGCCACCACTCAATCCGTCTTCTCCTCCGCCCTCCGATTACCGACGTTCATTTCTCCGTCCGTTTACTCTCCTTCTTCGTCTAATTGCTAACGTATACGCTATTTGCATATAAATAAATGCATATATATATATATATATATATATATATATATATATATATATATATATATATATATATATATATATATTAGTATATAAACATTATACCAGTTTCTGTTTGTGTACGTACATGAACCAAAAATGGGCAATCTCTGCACTTGTTTCGCTCCTAAAACTGTCAAGAAGAAGAAGCCTACTAAACGCTTACCCGGAAACCCGCAATCCCTGCCCAATTCCAGTAACCGTTGGGCTCGGATCCGATCAACCCGCAAAGACAGCACTGACTCGCTGATTCAGGAGCAAGCTTTGGCAGCTGCGATCCTTTTCAGGCAGCATCAGCAACAGAATGGCTCCGCTTCGTTGCCTATTGATCGGTCGGCTTCCTTACGGTACCCGAATAATTCCGGGTCTAAGAAAACTCCGTTGCCTCGGAGCTCCAGTTCGAGAGCCAGGTCACTTACGGATCCTTTGTTGCAGCCTCACCAGCTTGTTAATCAGGTTAGTAGGCCTCCTTTTGCGTCCTTTGTTGATTTAAGTAATCGGTTGGATTGTGGACTATGACTGGTAATTAGAACAAAAAGTGAATAATCTGTAATTGTGTGGGTAGTTTGGTTGGGCTTGATTGATTTCTTATTTTGGTTTATCAAAATGATATTCTTGTTTGAGATTTCGTCAGAATCAGATGGTCAATAATGGCGTTTAATGATCTGTTTTCTTTGGATTATGTTATCTTTTTACTGATTGTTTGGATGTGCAAATTGAGTAGTTTTGCTTTTGGCTTCTTCTGTAGACATTGTTTTTTTTTATTTAATGGCTTTCTCTCTCTACTATGCCTGAGTCTTATATTTTTATATAAAAAATGATTTCTGGATTTGCTTTTCCGGATTCAAGTATTATCCAGATGCATAAAGCTTTCTGAGTACTGTCTAATTTTGGTAATGTTGTTTAATATGCCACTTTCTGATGTCGACCTATTACAGGAGCTTTCTAGTTTTAGTCCTTTTCCTATTTTTCTCTCATTAAATGCTGCATGTGTATAACTTCCCTAATCAAAAGTCACTTCAAACAGCACTAACTACTTCAATTTATTAATTTGTAGGCCATTTCAAAGTTCAAACCGTGTTGGCTCCTTTGATTATTACGTTTATACATCTACTTTAAATGTTGTCTGTGTCTTGTTCATGTATGCGTATGTGAAGATCTCACTTTCTGATGCGTATATGAAGGCAATGCATAGTAATATTCTGGGAATAATAATGCCTAAGGAAAAACAAGAAGATTACTAATCATCCTTAAAAAGGATCTAAAGTCTTGTAATCAATTCAAAATTAGTGATGGACGTTTCCTGTAATTTATATTTTGTGGCTTGGGATTTTTTCCTTTTAGCATTTTTCTATGTCTTTACTGTGTTCCATGATTCATGACAACTTTCAGTAAATTACTCCTCCGCTTTTTGTTGCTTTTGCTGTCAAAATAACTACCCTTCTTTTGACAGGATGTTAAGCTTGAGGATCTTGAGACAAATCATGTTGTCCTAGTACATGGGGGAGGCTTTGGTGCATGGTGTTGGTACAAAACAATAGCGCTTCTAGAAGAGGGTGGTTTCAGAGTCACAGCCATAGATTTAACTGGCTCTGGGATTCACTCGTATGATACAAATGACATTACCAGTCTTTCTCAATATGTGAAACCCCTTACTGATTTTCTTGAAAAGCTTCCTGATGGTGAAAAGGTTCCTTTTCGTTTCTTTGTAGCTCATCTCTTCTTTGTGCGCTATCCTTTCTGCTTGCCGTTGATGTCAAAATGTTTAATCAAATTTATCAAGTGTACTATTCTTGGGATTTATTATAGTTGTTACTTTTGGGTGTATTAATATTTACTACATGGCATGATCTTAGGTATTAGTTACTTGACTAAATATTTGATCCTTGGTTTACAAATTTGCTTCCAGTAAACCCTTAAAACCTAGTACTTATCTTGATATGATATATAATTTTCCTCCACCCAAAACCATGAAGTTTCAATTTTCTAGTTACAGTTCAAAGCTTTACCTGAAACTCTGATTACTGAAGATTGAAGACTCAGGGTTGATTTTATACACAATTCTCGACTTCTCATCTGCTTAAAATGCTGAAGTTCCAATTATATTTTAGCACATAAATTTTTATTGAAATTATGTTTGTCATGAACTGTGATATATCTATCTCAGTGTTCCATTAAAATAATCCAAGCAAATCTTTTTATATTTAAAATGGGAGTTTTTATCAGTTTGACATTTTTTTCTCTAAACATCAAAGCAAGATTGATGTTGACTCTTCATTATGCAGGTGATTTTGGTGGGGCACGATTTTGGTGGTGCTTGTATATCATATGCTATGGAGTTGTTTCCTTTTAGAGTTTCAAAGGCTGTTTTCATTGCTGCAACAATGCTTGGTACTGGACAGAGCACTCTTGATATGTTCTCACAACAGGTTTACCCTTTTTCCATTAAATCTCAATACCATTGCTTTTCTTGAAACTTCTTTTCCTCCTATATGAATACCTTATACCTTAATAATCTTTTTCTTATTTAATGGGTGATAGAATGTCAGCTTAGGAGTTTGGAACAGTTCCTTATTTCAAAGATATAAATAATGACTAACCAATTCCTTTTACCGGCCCCACTAGGTTTGCATTCACGCACAACAATAATCTTTTAAAGGATCTCTAGTCATTCTGATTGTTAATGTTTGTGCAGTTTCTCAGCTTTTCAGAATGCATCTATGAGTGGTGTTATTGCTTTAAGATTTCTGCTGTCCAGAGTGCATCCATATATATTTTATTGCTCTAAGAATTCAGCTGTTCTCAGAGTTCCCTCATTGCACTTTTGTTCTGACTGATCAAAATTGGTGGCAGGCTGGTTCAAATGACTTGATGAAACAAGCACAGATATTTGTGTATGCAAATGGAAATGGTCTGCCTCCAACTGCTATTGAGCTAGACAAGTCATTGTTGAGAGAGTTGCTGTTCAATCAAAGTCCTTCCAAGGTACTTTCAAAGTTGATGTGCAATATCCTCTTAAAAGTATTTTACTTTATTCTCTGTTGTTATGCATGTTTGAAGTCATTTATTTTGGGTTTAAGACAGAATAATGTACATGCCATTTATCTGGTGCTTCATGAAGTCCCGATGTTAGTTCTCAGGAAAAATACCTTACTAATATTGATGAGGATAGGTCTGAGAAATTTTGTTCAAATGGACTGGGTTTATCTTTTCTTTTCATGGTTTGCTGCTTTGAGTCAATAAAAAGACATGAATGACATTATCTTTCAGTCATCGCTATTCAAATGACTGGTGTTAGCAACTTGAATTATCATCTTTGAACTTGGCATGATGTGTACATCTTTGACATGCTGATGCTATGCTTGATTATCATGTGAAACTTTGTAGAAGTTGAGGTCTTTAACTATGTTCTAGTTTGATTATGAAGTCCACTCAAAACCAATCCATTTCTTAACGGTTGAAACTGCCAAGGGTAATTTCACTATTGGGTTTGATGCTATTGTTCTGTCACTTCTGCGGCAACGTAGAGAAAGTTATATTGGTTTATAGTTTTTCTGGCGTCACGAGAATCTTCATCATCTGTTTATAGGTGAAACATAACATGGGTTTGAACTAATATTTATTTACCATCAGCAATGGAAATGGAATTTGAGTCTCTTTAGTTAAAAGTGTTTTGCCTTGTGTGGGTTGAATGAATTATGATTTTCTGAATTCTGTCCCTTGAATTCAGACAGCAGATTCTTGATAAGATACAATATATTGTCACAATTTAAATTGGCAGTATATGTGCGGTCATGAGTTGGTCTTCTCTTATTCCCTTTTTTTTTTTTTTGAATTTTTTTGGTTCAGGATGTTGCATTAGCCTCGGTTTCAATGAGGCCTATCCCATTTGCCCCAGTTCTGGAGAAACTATGCCTTTCAGAAGTAAATTATGGAAGAGTTAGACGGTTCTACATAGAAACGCCTGAAGACAATGCCATACCTATTACACTTCAGGAAAGCATGATACAATCGAGCCCCCCAGAAAAGGTTTTCCGTTTAAAAGGAGCTGACCACTCTCCTTTTTTCTCAAAGCCCCAAGCCCTTCACAAGATTTTGGTTGAGATTTCAAAGATCCCTTCAACTTCTTAGTTTGATTATTTGTTGACTCCTTCGAGTTTTTTGGGAGCATTGGCATGCCATGGTAACATTAGAAGAAGAAGATTCTGGTTGCGTAAATTCATGAGCCGTTAAAAGTTATCGAAGCTTTTATTTCCTTTAGAATATTCTGTTAGAGCATGAAAGATGTCCATATCCTTCTTCGATCTTCTTTCCGTGTTAGTAGTTTGGTCTTCTATCCAGATTTTACTGGTGATAGGATACATATATTTATCTGTGGTAGTGAAGTGAACCCTTCACACTATGAGAAGTAATGTCAGAACGAAAAAAGGAAAGGAAAAAAAAAATAAGTTTATAACTTTGCAATTGATATTTGAATTTGGTTCTCAACTTCCGATTGGTCCCCCGATTCGGGTCCATTTGAAACTGTCTCAGATGTTTGTGATGTCTGAGGAAATTGGGGTAGCATAATATTTTGAGTCTTAAGTTGCTGGTTTGGAATTACATTATTTTCATTATTTGCATGTGAGGAGTAAATGCTTATATTTGTTTTGTTTCGTGAATTTTATGCAAGAATCTGAGAAACTTTGTAAAGAATAAACAATACTGAATTTGAAAAAAAGAAGAGAAGAATAAATAAAATATCTAGTAATTTTTTGGTACTTTTGATTTCCTTTTGCAATCATTTTTATATACAGTAAGGCCATTCCTGATAATTATGATTAATTTAGATTAGAATTCAGATTCTTTTAACTCAAAGGTTGATTCCATTATTTAGAAATGAAAATGTGTGGGAGATGGCAAACTTCTTGCATAACCTGATAAAAAGAATGGAGTTCGAAAGTGGAGGTTGCTAAGATACCCTTATTTTTCTTCTATTATCATCCTTATCTTCATAATAATTTCAAGACCAAGTTAAGAACATTTTCGATATCTCAACGTAGCTTCAATTACTAATTCTTTTTAGATGAAAGATTATTACTGTTTGTATTTCATCAAACTTTCTTGTTATGAAGTTTCCAATTGTATTCATCATTTTAGGCTTTTACTTTTGTAAAAGTTAATTCTAATATTCTGCTAGCATGTGGTGGCATTATCCGCTCAAAATATTAAATTAAGAAAACAAAGAAAATGGATATTGTTGAGTTAAATTTTGAGATTGGAGAAGGGATATTGATTCTTTCACATAAGATCATCTACTAATATCTAAAATTCTGTTTGGTTTTAAAATTCTTAAAAGACAGATAATGGTTAGTCTTATACTATTATTCACCAAGGGATACGGAAAAGAAAAAAGAAGAAAATATCACTTTGACGGTGATTGAAACGTTTTTTTTCGTGTTGGAAACAACCCAAGGTTTTGTCCTTGAATTTTGATCAGGAGTAACCGAGTGTGTTTTGTGGGCATAATTAATTTGGCATTTGATTCAGGCTCAAAAAATTAAGTACAAAGCTTTTTATAATCTAAGAGTTTCTAAAACCATTGTTTACTAGAGGAAAATGATGGTTGTTGACAAAATTGGGTTGTTTTCATTATTCATTAACAAACTAAATTTTTCTAACTTTTATGATTCGTTTGGTTACCAGAATAGATTAGAATGAAATAGAATAAAAAAATGTATGCAAAAACATGAAATATGATACATGATTCGACGTTGGAGGAAATGACTCATCCTAGTTACCATATGAATCACGGAATAACTATTCTTCTTTGAAATGAAGGAATAGCTCTTTCATGATTCTCACGAAAACTTGGAAAAAATCATTCCCTCCATCATCGGACTTATGTATTATATTTGATGTTTTTGCATTCATTTTCAATTTCATTCCACCAATTAAACGAGCCATTAATTGTATTTATGTTTTCAATGTCATACGCTGAAAAACAAAGTCTGAAACATGAAACATGAAACAAGCAGAAGCAGAGAAATGGGGCTGCTAAAACTGCGGTACAACCAGCAAACAAATGGCCAGTTAAACCGGTTGATAATCTAGCTCCATCAAGCATCAATGGCTATCATTTACAAGTTACGAGTCCATACCAATGGTCAGTGTATATATTAGCCTAGTATAGCAGCTGGCAGGCATAATCATGAAAAACAACCCCACCTTCCCCATATTACAGTTTACTGCCCCGTCCCAAACAATCGGGCACAGTTATAGGCCTATCCTCACCCATATCAGCTGTTTGTAAAAAAGATGACATTTTTACAGCAAACATCTATTTATACTTTCGATCAAGTACCTAAAACACAAGGGGCTTGACCAAACTCATACTCTGCTTGTGCCCATCATACTGCACCACTCATCCTCATTAAGGTTTCAGGAAAAAAATATTCCTCATCCCCATCAGGGTTTCGGGAAAGTTTTTCCCCCATTACCCAATCAAGAATTTTCCAATTCCCCATTAAAATAAATGAACGAAAAAAAAATTCTAAGTATCATAAACAAAATTAGATATGTATCAATACTTTGTTAAAAATATCAAACTAAGTTTTTGTTTCAATAATACTCGATGCCAAATAAATAGAAAGTTTATGCATTGCATAAGAAACTTAAGAAAACAAACATTAAACATTAGATAAAAAATTACATTATTCAACAATAAAAGAAAAACATTAAATAAAAATAAAGCATCTTGGAGACATAATAAACATTTGCATACATGAATCCATATTCCATAAAACTAGAAATATTTTTATTAAATAAATTCCGCTACCAAATGATTGATATAAATATAGCAAATAATTTGATTTTTTGAGTAATATTCGGGGATTCAACATTGAGACTTATCGGAGTCGGGTTCAGGGATTTATCAGGTTGCGGAAGCTATATCCAAATCCCCGTCCCCCGTCCTCATTAAGGATTCAGGGATTAATAAAAGCTTCATCCCAACCCTGTGGGGATTCTTATCGGAGAATCCTCATCCCCATCAGGTTCGGGGACCCCACTTTCAACCCTGAATACCAAACTCCAAACCTATCATCTAAAGTCAAAGTATTGGATTCAAGCCAGGTGACAGGAGGCCAAAGCCAAGCAATCCTGTTCTAATGTATCCCCGTAGTAATAAACAATATTGCAGGTGAGGTGAGTAACATTCGGCTAATTATGAATAACAATATTGACTATTAAAATGACAGAATCAATCAAGGAAGAGAACAATGAATATAAACTCCGTAGCTAATTTCCCACCATATACGCCAACTACCAAAAGGCACAGGTCTTCTGAACACTGAACAGGATATTACGCTCATATTCAAAATTATACACCACCTCAAAGTCGAAAAGAAGAAGAAAATACTGTTTCCTAGCAATGCAACTTCAGCAATGACCCAAAACCACATTTCAAACAAAATTTTACAACCTAGCCATATCCCCCTTGTTACTTCATATCTTCACCCAAATGCTCAAATGTTAATGCACAAAGACTACAAGCAAAACATCCGTGATCAATGGAACAAAATCCCAATTACATAATTAAATACAAATTTGCCAAAACAATTACCGTTTCATAATCCCGTAAAAAGGAATACTTGTCCAAAACAGAAATACCCAAAAACATAGAGCCACATAGTCTCGAAACAGAATCTATTGAATCAATAATACCTAAATCAAAATATCCTCAAAATCCAAGCTTGGTACGGCGCCAGTGCCTGCGCTTTGCGTTATACCTACATAAACAACGTTAATTAGCATAAAAAAAAAAAAAAAAATTTCAATCCCTAAATGATATAATTCAAATAACCTAAAACAGACTATGTAAAGAAAACCTGATGGTATTGTCAGTTCGCATGCGAATCCAGTGAGGAATAGGCCTATTCTGCCTCATCTTCTTGGCCAGCTTCTTCTTGATCATGAAACTCTTGTGGGACGGCTACATTTACACGAATACAATTCCACAATTAGAAAAAATTTTATACACATTGAAATAGCAGCATCTGAAGTCATACACAAATGATATAACTGAAGTGAGATGAAGTTTGATGGTACCATTATTGGAGCTGAGAGCTTCGCTGCCGGCGTTCCACAAACCTGGTTGCAGGAGATTAGGGCTTTTGAACATATTTATATTGGTTTGGTTGGATTGATGAGCGGGCTACATTGAAATGGGCCGATCCAATTCGGTGAAATTCACTTTTCTAGAAAGTAGGACTCCTTAATTTTAAGAGATATTTGGCCATTTTGGATTTATTTTCGATGGGAAATTTCTATTTTCAATATGTTTTGTGATTGTCTTGGCAAACAAACCATAATTAAATAATATTAATAGACAAAAAAAATTTTCAAATGTTAAAATATATTATTTTATGTTAAAATTTGTAAGTGAAGTTTTTCGACATAACAATTCAAAAAGTAATCCGAAACAAATTAACTATCTAAAATAAATTACTTTATATGAATTTTTTTACAAAATAAGCAATTGAAAATTCCAAGTAAATGGTAAATAGAAACTTATTGTTTATAATAGAAATTGAAAGAAGTAAAACAAATTCGTACATTTTTTTTATGTCCGGATACAAAACACTTAAGAGTTTGGATGCGAAGTCGCGAAGTCAAGAACATATCACGTATAATTGGATTACGAACTGTTTGTCACAACTTCGACAAAATTCGGAGAAGAATGATTGATTTTTAATCAATCGGAAGGAAGAGTTAGATTAAAAAAATATAGAAATTGAAAATAAAACAACCGTGTTATTTTCGCACACATCCAATCATTTATATAGGATTTGGAATTTCAATTAATTGCTATCAAGTCCTTAGATTCTCCATTAATTTCAATTAAATCCTTTAAGTTCTATAACTTTTCAATTTAGTTCAAATAATTAAATTGGACTGAATCCTTTGACTCGATTGACCTGGTCATGGACAGACCAGTTATTCAAACATCTCCCCACTTGCACTTAACGAGTCACATTCCGTACAAGGCTATAATATCCTCTTTATCTTGTGAAGTCGTACGACTTGCATAATTTTCAGGAACACTTTATTTTGCACCTGTTAGGGTCTACCAAGACTATTTTAAGTAATACTTAACCAAATAGATTAACATCTAATAGTCAGAAAACATCTTGCACATGTTAGGGTCTGCCATGAGTATTCTGATTGGTACTTAATTAAATAAGTTAATATGTAGTATATAAAATATCACATTGAAATATATCGCTCATACTTTACCCTAGATTGGTCAACAATCACTCACTTCCACATCTTTTGGGATCTCGGAAGTCTTAATCTGTTATTCACTATCTTTTCACAAATATAAGATAGGCTTGCTAGTGAACCAACGGAACTCTGATGAATGTTAATTGGCTAAATCTTCCTTTTAAGTTATAAATTTCATACAGAATGAGTTCGGTTCATCAACCAATCTCTCCCAGATCGAATTTTATCATAATATCTTGGTGATTGATAAAATCTCCCTTACTAGTCCTTACTTCGCAAGATAAGTCAATAGTATCGAGGGTAAGGTCCAATAACAATATAATGGACTGAGTCTCACATTAGAGAAGTTGGATCCTTGTACATGGTACAAACTTTTAATTTCATGGTCGCTAAGTACACATTATCTCGAGGATTTATTTCTCTCACACTTTGATAATGTGTTTCATGGTGTCATTTCCTTTCGACCCTTATAAAGAAGCGCATGTCTTATTGTGAGCGGACGACGTTTAACCCGCACAATCGCTGCGAGGCCCTAGCCTCGTCAGATGGGGCATGGAGGTTTTTCCGTTTGAAAAAGTGTGGTTTTTAGTTTAAAGAAAGAAACTTGTTCATGTGACAAGTTTAATAGACTCGAGATCAGAATCTCTAGCCTATGGTACTTAGAGTCGCCACCCGAATAAGATCTTCCAAGAAAATTTGGTTAAACTTAGATCTATTAAGCCTAAGCTATACCATAGTTCAAAGATTCGGATCCAGGATGAGTTACTTACTGTTCGCAAGGTTTCGACTCTAATAACTCCTAGGATTTTTTTATTTAATAATGAAGCCAAAAACCTTATCTCCCACTTTCCTACCGATAAGATATAAGTTCAAAATACGAACAGGTGTTGTCAGTACCGCTTATCTAAATAGAAAAATGATGACCACTGCAAGTATACAGTTACGATGTAGTTTTAAAAAATATCGATCTCACAGGAAAGGACTAGCTCTAAAGATCAACAAGAAAAACAGAATAAAGAAAATAAAATATTTTTGGATTTTAGTTGGGAGGATTAGAATGAAGAATGGATAGATATATGTATGGAAGACTAGAGATTCTAAATATATAGAGTTTCATACGAAATAAGTATGGCAAAGAAAACATGCAAGTTCAACAAATTATTATGTTCACTAGACTAATTTAATATAATCGGTTCTAGACACTCAAATGTTCAATGATTCACCGCAGAGCAACACATGAAATGACTTTTCTAAATCTAGTGCAAACGAATTAAGACGATTATATAAACCTGGACAACAATATTACTATGCTTAGTACGGGTCGCTCTCACATAGCCACATTTAGCAAGTAAGCATTCCAAAATTGTTGGCTCACTAAACAGCATTAAAATCATAGATCCACTGATTATACACAATCTTGTTAACCCTGAAACTACTCTTAAAGTTAACTCCAAAGCTTATAACTTGATTAATATAAAAGACTTAACACGAAATACGTATTATGAGACATAGACATATCAAAAACTTCGAAATAAAAAGTATAATTAGAAAGCAAAGAAAAGTTGTAACGTATGCAAGTGAAAGCTAAAGTTGATCAAACCGTATCCACTCTTTAATGGGAGCCGTTAATTCCTACAATTCCTGTGTCTGCTTTGAATTCGGCCTCGACCGGTACAGAACCTCCACTAGGATGCTATTCTTTGTGAATATCGAATAAATGAATGTTAAAGAACGAAAACTTTTATTGATATATGTAGAGAAATCTAGTGATCGAAATAAGGATTCAAATCACATATACATTTTCTCGTTAACACTTATGAATGTAGCAAAATCTAGACATTTTTTACTCTCTATCTATTCATACACATGCACTACAAAACACACATAATCACTCACAATCCATGCCCACTTGTGTCATGAAATTGGTGAGGTATGAAGCCCTATTTATAGAGTTCGAAGGGTTGCGTCTATTTATACGAAGAGTTGTGTCCATTGATGAAAGATTGCATCACTTCATTGTGATTGGTTGAGAAGCTTTGATATAATCCACAATGGATAGGGACCTTTTCATGATTGGTTGACTTCTGATAAGTGTCTATTCATTGGTAGTTGATGGCGGTTGATGACGGTTGATCATTCTCATTTGACGATTCGTAGTTAAGAAGATTTGACAAAAAAATGGTCCAAGTCACGACCGTAATATACAAGTCGCGACTATGAATCTTTATTTGATAATTTTCTATTTCTAAAGTGTATCAAGTCATGACCGCGAATTGTTGTCATGACCGTGAATTGTGTTTTTCTTCAGAATTCTTCTTGTAACTTAGCTGATCCAAATCTTTAAGTTCTACGCATCTTTTTCCACCTATTTTCAGAGATTTTCACTTTAGATCATTTTACTTCCAAGATTTACCTAGTATCTGCATTTGCACCAAAAATAATTACATACCACGTGAAATCTTTTATATGAAGTATAAAAATGACTTAAACTATAATGTTTAATGTGTAAAATTATATTGATAATAAGTGTAATTATACACTTATCATACCCCCTGTAAGTAGATGACGTTCCCGGAGGTCCCGCGCTGCCCCATGAGATGGGGCGTGGGGTTTTCGAAAACAATGGATTTTGGGCTTCTAGGGAAGCGCATTGGAAAAGAGGTTCCCTTATGGGAGATCGATGATTGTGCTTGAAAATAAATGGGTTCCAAGTACAAAAGACTCGAGATTAGGATCTCTAGTTTGTGTTACAGAGTCACCACCCGGATCAGCTCTTCCTGGAAATTTCAGTACAGCTTAGATCCGTATGCCTAATCCGTACCACAAAGTAGAGATTAGGGTCCGGGATGAGTTATCTATTTCATCGTCATTTGAGTTAAATTACACTATGAATGAGAAACCATTATAATATTCAAACTAAACTAGATGTTTTTAGTTTAGGTTTATCACGCATGCATAAAACGGTAAATCCAAACATCAATCATTTCGTAAAATGCGAGAAGTAAATGTGGAAAAAGTAAAGATTAAAGGTTACATAACCTCGGGGGATGCAACCGCCCGCCTAATCTATGAATTACAATTTTCATACAAATATATACAACACCCGAAGGAAATTAAATCCTAGGCATATATCTAACCTGCATCCACAAATGTCAGCACAAGGAATATCACGTATGTTCGATTTTGATTTTAGCGAGGCCCGTGTGGCCTAAATAAAACATCAATGGTTCAAAAGTTGTTTTTTGGAATGAAAATGATTCATTTTTATTTACACATATGTTGGTCGATTTTATTAATGAAAATGACCGCGTAGCAAAACGGTGAGGACTGTTATCCAAGAATATGTTTTATTCTCTTCGTGGGGGTGACCTAAAATGACATTTAGAAATTTAAATCTAGGACAAACATGCACAACATGATCATCGTTCGGGTTAACAACGGTGACGATGTCAATATCGTTATCGACTTCCCTGTGATGGTCGATATCGATATAAATAGCCCGAAGTGCTTTCGTTGCTACTCCGAACTTTAATTGACAAATTAACACATTAATAAATCACATATAAATAAAAAATAATTACAAATCAGAGGTTTGTTACCCCCAATGATGTATTTCTAGACTCAGGATGATCTCAGCGGGTCATTCCGGGTTTAAACAGTTCGAATCGGAGCGAAACGAAGCAAAACTGCATTCTGCCAGATTGATATCGTTACCGGCATCACATGATATCATTAAACAGTATCAGGTGATATCGTTACCAGTATCGATTTTCCAGACCTGCAGTAAACATGCGAAAACAGCAGAAAAGAGCAAAAAAACAATAATCCAACTTCAAACGATTATAACTTTTTCTATACTTAACGGATTTTTATGATCTTTATCATTTCGGAAAGCTCAAGATGTGTAGAATATTTTAATGTAAAGAAAATAGCAAAACAGATTTAAGATCATACTGAAAATTGCAGGAAATAGAATGGTGCGCTGGAAATGATATTAACCGAAAATAACATGAAACTTCAAGAAGAAAAGAATATAAATGTGAGCACGAACTCTAGTAACTCAGAGGCTTACCCCGTAGTCATGAATACACATTCTTCAAGGTCCATGAAATCCTCCAAGAGGTCCTCCTCGTTTCTTTGGTTAAGTTTTGCGATTTTCGACGAAACCGGAGATTTAGAAGTCTCCTTTTTGAGGGAAGCCAGTGCTTCCTGGATATGATGTGTAAAATGAGAAAAGGGAAGAACAAGAGTTACTTCTTCCCTTAGGTTTAGATCTTAGAAGTGTTCTAAAATCTTTGAGTTTTGAATTTTGGTTTGTGTTTTTTATGTTTTTGGGATTTTTTTGGTTGCTTTTGGCTAGGATTTTGGGAGCTTTCTTCTCTGTGAAAACCAGCCTCCCTTCTCTCCTTTGTCCCCTTTGCTCTCCCCTTTGCTTCTGCAAATTCAATCCCCTTATGGGGCTCCTTTCAATCCAAAAAGTCCCACTTTTTTGGTGTAGTGGTTCACCCACTCATTTTGTCTTTCTTTCCTTTATTCTCCACCCATTTATGAGTTGGCATAATGATGATAGGGTATTAGGTGGAAAAATTTCGGAATTATGGGGTGGAAATGGGTGTTTTTGGACTAAAAGATGAAGAAATTGGCTTTTGGTCTGTCTGCCAACTCAATATCGTTAACGATAAGGATCGATATCGTTAACGATAAGAGTTGATATCGTTAATGATATCCATCAATATTGTTAATGATATCGAATGGTCCAACAAGATTTTCTTAGTTTGGGCTTTTAAATAGGAAATGAGGCCCAAAGAAACAAGGCAGATGATTTCCGGATGATTTCGGAACCCTGCAAAATGTGAAAAGCTAACAAGGGAAAAATTATAGCTTCATCATCGAACTCGCGAGTGGGGAGTAAAAATCCCGTTCTCACACCCCCACACTTAACTTTTGCCTTGTCCTCAAGATAAATTCAACAGAAGTGTATAAATATATAATCAAGTTCTTACCTCATTTGGCGAAAGACTATTGCAGTGAGTACCACATTCCCACATTGCAAAAGATTCAAGTAGAAGTCTGAAATTTCCCACAAATTAGTAATGTGCAATTTATATAGTCTAGTTGCATAGCTTTGTTCTTAATGGAGAGTCAACTGAAACGCATCTTCATATAAGCGTTATATGGATACTTGAATATTTCCTTCTCTTAAGCATAGTATAAAGTATAAAGGACATAGCAAGCTCACTTTGATTAATTTTCTCTCAAGGCATTTTTAGGTAACCTAGGATGCTACAACACTCTCAGTGGTTGCATTTTATGCTTCATACCACTCTCCCCTTTTTTCAGTGGTTGCATTTTATGCTCCATACCACTCTCTCTTTTTTTTCTTTTAAGCATATGTTTTTGAAGTACTTTGTACTTTGCACCCATTTTTCATGCTATTCTTTCTTTTTCTTTTTTCACTCAATGAATGGTTGTAGTTTCTGCTCTGTACCATTCCTCACCTTTTGCATAACTCATTAGTTATCCTCTCTTTCTTTTGAAATTTTTTACTCTTAATAGCCTCATCCTTTATTGATCAATTTCAAAGTATTACGGCTATAGTTTCCCAACACTGTAAACATACTCAATACTTATAGGACTTATTCGAGATTTGCATATAAAACTCATAGTAAGAATACCATTAGATATTATTCCACTTAAACTCATCGAAAGTATTAAACTAAAACTATACAACTTATATTAATTCATGTTGCATTGAAAAGTAAATCGAAACTTACTTGGAATGTTGCTCTCGAATGTTACTCACCACTCATCCTTGCAAAATTGATAAATGTTATGCACTAACATCAAACTTGTAATACCTAACACTCAAAATAACCTTGGACAAATGTTAGTAAAGTATAAGAATAGATAATGTATAAATAACACGAAAATCAACAAAAATTTCAAATTCTTCGATTTTTTTAATTTATTTAATTTTTTTTGGATTTTACGGGATTTTTGCAAATGCCCCTCCACACTTAAAGAACACAATGTCCTCATTGTGTGACATTTAGTAAAAATCAAAAACTAAACTAAAGCTAGTCTAAAAATATAATTGAAAAAGATAAAGTAAAGAAAAGAATAAACCCGTTCCATTGTCAAGGAGAATCTAGGGGACTAGGAGTGAATTGACAATTTTGTTTTCTAAATGATGAATGTAATTTTCAAAGCATCGACTTAATACTTTTCTTTAGAATCTTCATCTCTTTCTTCATAACTCCAAGTTTCGCTTGGCAATTATCCAATTTAAGTTGCATGCTTGCCTTCCAATCTTCCGGAGCTTCTTCGTCTTCTTCTTCATCTTCTTCTATTTCAGTCATGAGGGCTTTTCCTTTGCGATGACTTATAGATGGATTAGATGGTCTGACGGAAGAATCTTCTTGAGTCAAGTTGAGTTTCTTGGTGCGGATGGAGTAGGAGTAGAAAGAATAAACACCTTCGTGTTCTTGGAGTAGTCCGGTGTTCTTCAAATAATTTGCATCCATGTAGTGAAAATACTCACCCGGTTGTTGGACATAGGGGAGTCCTTCTCTAGCACCCAAGATTATGGCTGTGATAATCTTTGCCGCTCCAATATTGCTTCTCATGCTCGTTGAGTTCTTCTTCATCATATCCCATATGATATCCATAAATTCTTCTTTTTGTTTCATCATAGCACAAGAAAGCACAAACAAGTCTTTCTTTTAGACCTTTGTACTCTCTACTCGACAAAATACCAAAGTGGAAAGGTATTTGTGGAGAAGAAGAATGTATTCATCCTTACTAAGTTTATCAGGAGAATTTTTAGGATCGAAGACTCTCTTACCCGATATTTCAGCCCATACTCAATTAGGTTGAAATGAGTCCATCATGCTTGATGAATTAGCAATCTTGAAACTGAAATATTCACCCTTCATCTCTCTCGTGATGGTGTCTTGTTATCCTTGATTATGAAATTGCATTTCCCTCTTCCTTGAATCTTCGAAGTCGAATGTTACCAAACACTCGAGAATGCAATCTCTATTTTATGGAAAGTGCAAAATCACAAATCTTGTAAGACCAAGAGCTGATAGGTAGATCTCCATCTCTTCACGGAGATTCAAAGTTTCCTAGAAGACTAAATCGAGGAATATCATCCCGATAATATCCAACTTGTTGAGCTTCTAAAATTTCTTGCCCTCTTCTCTTATCCTCAATGGGAAAGGACAATCAAATTCTTCTTGAATTGATTGGGCACCTTTCTTATGTGTTGCTCTCTTTACATGAGTCATATTGGTTTTGAAGAAAATGGTTTGAAAAGGTTTAGATGTTTGAAAGTAGAAGATGAGAAAATTCAGAAATTTGTAGGCTTTTTAGAAGGTGTGGTGGCTAGGTTTCAACTTGTACTTTTTTATAGAGGTTTAAGAGGTCTCTAATTGGTTATAATGGAGAATATAGCTATTTAGGGTCGAAACAAGCCATTAATGGCGGTTACGGACATCTTTCATGTGTCTAATCATGATCTGTAACGGTTATATTTTCCCCGTGTCACGATCAGGAAGGCCAGTCGCTATCGTGATTTTCTTCACTATAGAAATAGAACGCTTTGGTATCCAATATTCATAAGCGTGAATTGAGTCGTGGTCATGAGTTTCTTTAACCTTCAAATTTCTTCAATTTTTAAACTTGCACCTATAAAACATAAAAACACAAACAAACTTTATTAAATACAAATGATAAATATTTACTATTACACCTTGACTTTTTCCATGGTGATGATAGCAATTGAACATCAACATTTTGTTGTTCAAATTTTTCATTTCATATTCAACAAATATTTACAAACTTTCATAAACACAAAAACAAACAAACAAAACACAGATAAACAAACAAATAACTACTACTTATACAAATTTTCTAAATCGAGAAAGAAAAGGAAACTATTCTTCAAGAGTTAGTGATTCAATCATCTGATCAATCTTATAACATGAATCCCGCAAATCCCTTTCAACATCACACACCAAAGTATGAATATTGCTAATCTTGCAAAGAATAGAGATTTGTTTCCTCCATTAATTCATTCAACTTCCTTTTAAGATTAGTTGAACTACTTCTTTCTTCCCTAGCAATTTCTCTTTCTCGCTTTTTATCAGCCCCTACTCGATCATCCCACGATTTCCAATCATAGGTTATCCCATTCGCACCAATACACTTAGTTAGAAATCCATGCTTGGAGAAAATTTCCGTAGTTAACTCCGGAATTTCATCTTTGTTAGTAAAGAATTCTGCACAACAAGGTAATCTCCCAATTTGTCCTAACAAATTCGCCATAGTTCGAAACCCATACGCTATCCTACTATGATCAATTGTAGCAGACATAAGAGTCCCCATCATAATTCCTGATACATCCATAGGTAAGCCATTCCAAACTGCTTCCAAGACAAACAATGCTTCAGGAATGACTATGTCGGAACTAGATCTGTAGAAAAGCACTCTACTTAGATAGAAGTGTAAAGCGAGCAAACAAGGGTCTCGAATCCACTAGCTATAGGCAGATTCCTATTTGTATTCATCTTTTCTAGTAAGGCGATTCCAAGTTGGTAGTGGATCCCAACTAGGAAGCATTTTGTAGTAACAATCTTTAGGAGTTCTCAAATTCTTCTCCAATTTCTTCCTTGACAATTTATACTTCTTCCCTTGATGTCGATACTCCAAACAATTCATCTTAGAATTCATCCATACTAACGATATTAGAATTTCCTTGTAGTTATCTTCATTGTTCCCAATATTCAAAGAGGAATAGAGAATGAAGTTTAGGATTTGAAGGTAATACATTACCCTCTCATAGATTCCTAAATGAGTGAAACTATTCTTATGAATGACATAAGAACTAGTGAAATCTACATCTCTAATGGTTTCGAAATGATCACCTTCCTTTCGACAGTGAATAGGAAAAGGTGCTTCATACCACTCTTGTAGATCCGAAGGAGGAATGAGAATAGATTGGTTAGAGTGTACCATTTTGAAGAATAGGATTGATTGAAGAAAAGGAATTTTGGATATCCGAAGTGAAGAGTTATGAGAATCACACCTTATTCGTAGAATTTGAGAGAAACTGTCAAAAAACTACCAAAACTGATGTAGTTATCGATCACGTCTTGATCGTGATCCTAGGTCGTGAACGTGACTATATGAAAAGCAAGAAATGGAAAGTTTTGTTGGGAATTTAGAGCGTGATAGATAGTCACGAATGCGAATAGGAAAAATAGAAGAAAATTTTCTATTTGTCAAGAATTAAGATGAAATATTATGACGTATCACCTCCAAGATGATTATTTCATAATCTTTTTATATCTAGAATAAGATTAGAAAATTGTATAATCAAGAAATGAAATAAACAGAAATAATTAATCTCTAGAACGCACTTACCTTCCTTGGACAATTCAATCTCTAGAACGCACTTGCCATCCCTTGCAATGGCACCAAAAACTTATTCACTTTCGTGACAACGGTGCCAAACACTTGTTTGCAAGATTTCGATTATAATGACTCCTAGGATTTTATGTTTAATAATCAAGCCAAAAACCTTGTCCGTCACTTTCAAACTGATAAGATATAAGTTCAAATTCGAACAGGTGTTGTCAGTACCGCTTATCTAAATAGAAAAATTGTGACCACTGCATACTAATTAAGATGATTATATAAACCTGGACAACAATATTACTATGCATAGTATGGGTCGCTCTCAAATAGCCACATTTAGCAAGTTACCATTCCAAGAATGTTGGCTCACTAAACAGCGTTAAAATCACAGATCCAGTGATTACACACAATCTCGTTAACCCGAAACTACTCTTAAAGTTAACTCCAAAGCATATAACTTGATTAATATAAAAGACTTAACACGAAATATGCACTATGACACATAGACATATCATAAACTTCGAAATAGAAGGTATAAGTAGAAAGCAAAGCAAAGTTGTAAGGTATGCAAGTGAAAGCTAATGTTGATCAAACCGTATCCACTCTTTAATGGGAGTCGTCAATTCCCGCAATTCCTATGTGTACTTTGAATTCGATCTCGGCCTATATAGAAACTCCGCTAGGATGCTATTCTTTGTGAAAATCGAATAAATGAATGTTGAAGAACGAAAACTTTTACTGATAAGTGATTTACAATTACACTTATACAACAATAGCTTGAATATGTAGAGAAATCTAATGATCGAAATAAGGATTCGAATCACTTATACATTTTCTCGCTAACACTTATGAATGTAGCAAAATCTAGATAGTTTTTACTCTCTATCTGTAAATCTGATTCTACTATTCTATTTGCTCCTCAAATCAATAATGTATATATGATTGATTTATCCCCTGGCTCCACTAATATGTGTCTTCTATCTAAGGAGGATAATTTGTGGCTTTGGTACAGAAGGTTGGGTCATATAAATATGAACATTATGTTCAAACTAGCCAAAAAGCAATTAGTTATGGGGTTACCCAGCATTAACTTTGAAAATGATAAACTCTACTCAGCTTGCTAGCTAGGTAAGCAAGTTAAGAAATCTTTTAAGTCAATTAATCATGTAGTAACTAAGCGACCGTTGGAGGCCCTCTACCTGGATCTTTTTGGCCTAGTTCAACCTTTGAGAATGGGTTTTAAGAATTTGGGAACTTCCATTTTGAAGAATTTTGTTTTGTGCATGGCATTGACCACAACTTCTCTTCTACCTATACGCCTCAATAAAATGGGGTTGTAGAAAGGAAGAATAGAACCATAGTTGAAATGGGTCAATCTATGATAAGTGATAACAATCTACCAAAGTACTTTTGGGGAGAAGCTATTAACACAGCTTGTTATATCTTGAATCGGGTTATAATTCACCTAATTCTTGATAATACACCCTATGAACTTTGGCGAGGGTGCAAGCCTAAGATTTGTCTTCTCAAATCATTTGGCTGCAGGTTCTTTATTTTTAACACCAAGGAGAAATTTGGAAAGTTTGATCCTAAGTCTGATGAAGATATATTTCTGGGATACTCAACTAAAACCAGGGCATATAAAATATTGTTAGACATGATGTATGCCCTAGAGGCAATTAGGGCGATATGTCTTTATTAGCTATAATGTACGAATAGTTTCGAATCATTAATAATAATCAAAGGCATCTTTGTTACTTATCAATGCTTTCTATTTATTGTATCTCACTGGTATCATATATGTTTGAATATGTATATGCGCATTGATGAAATAAAGTCCTGACTAATTCATAGTGGGAGCTATGTGGAGTGAGAACTGCACATACGTGTTACTATGAATAGTCTAAATATCCCTAGTCATAGTTTCATTGAGATTAGACATCAATGGAGCGGATAGGCTAGCATGTGTAGGTTTACTCCTTAGATTAGTTCCAAGTAGCCGATCTCACGAGTTGAAGGTGGTAACTTGAGTTAACACATGAATGTATTTGGGTAATACATTGGAGACCGCCATAAGACACACACTCGGAAATAACTATATTCATGTGTTGGTGTCATGTCTTATTGCAGTACTAGTACGAGTATCCTCAGACATGAGATACCGATTACCTTATGTAGGAGTTGCTATACTTTGGGTCAAACTTACTCATATCCTGGTGATCAGGATGCCATGGGTGATTACGGGTATAGCGATGATCATGTTGGTTATTCAAGTCAGTAATTGAACATGCATAGGTTGCAAGGCAGAAATTCAAAAACTTAAAATTAACTTGAGGATCTCTTAAGCATGCCATGATTGTTATAATCTAGGTTAAAACATTCCATAGATGCTTTTAAGTTTATAAAACACATAAAAGAAACCTATCATCTAAAGATTAAAGCATTACCAGTTGATGCGTGCTTGATCTCTCTTTTTGTAGCGGCTTTCCCTTTCAAGAAATTCAGATGACACAAGCTTCCAAACTAGGAGAGCCTCTATGACTTGATCTACATGGATCTTCACCGACCAAAACCTCGAAGAGGTAGAACCCATCGATTAATAGCAGTTGCTAGACTACTTCTAAAGCAACCTGAAAATCCGAAATAGAAAACTCACTTAAACTTTGAGCCTTTTAAAAGAAATCTTCAATTTGTTTCGAGACACTCCTGGAGGATCTAGCACAATGAGAGAAGAGGATAGTAAAAATGAGAGAGAAAACAAGCTCAAAGCTTTTTGGTGTGTATAAATAATGAGAGGCTAGAAGCCTATTTATAGGGAAAAATGGAGGGGGTGATAGACTCCCCCTAAAACTCTACATGGGATAGGATAAATCCCATCCCATGTATAGCAGGTCAACCATGTGGGTATGGATACCCGTGGTTGCCACAAGGCAAGCCTATGGCTTTCGGGCTTTCACACAAGCCCAACTAGCAGACTTGCGGCCTGCAGCTCTCTAGCACACACGGTGCAGCCGTGTAGGCCCCACTTTGAACAACATGTGTTCGATTTAGGGCCCACTCACAATAGGAAAAATCCCTTGCTAGCTCCGTGCAACCTTTTCCCTATATTTTCATTATTTATGTTAATTACTAATTTAATTAAATCATTTAATAATTCTTCTCATTGATTTCTCAACTTGTATTTTCAATACAAACCCAGTCCATATGTTCTTTACATGGTCCGATAAAGACCCAAAGTGTGCGAGCTCATAGGAACCCAAAGTATAGAGTCACTAGAGGTTAACTTAAACTTTGCTTCCCATCCAGGAACCTTTAGGCTCAATGTTCAAGACCGTTATGGAACCCCGATAGCTATCGACTATCAAATGGGCTTTCTAGCAAAGGCGTATGATTCCCCGATACTTGGAACGTCATGTGCATGTGACTTGATTCGGTTCTGCAGTAGTAACCAGTACAATACACTCCTTCCATCAGGTTAAGTACCATCGACTTTATTGAGTTCAGATTAAGTGTCAGCTCATGTAATAGCTGTAGCTATCCTAGAATTAGACTTGTTCACGAAGAACACCACTCAATGGTTTTGGATCTTAATTGACTAGAAACCCATTCCTTCAACCGTATACTCTTATCAAAGATTTATGAGTGTGTCACTTCAACAAGGGGCCCTAAGGTACATCTCCATTATATTACTATATCAGGAGTAATGGATCCCATCTTGACGACACAGCTTACCAACATGTGATCATTGATAAGTGTATAGTTACACTTATTATCAATATAATTTTACACACTAAACACTATAGTTTCAGTCATTTTTATACTGCATATAAAATATTTCACATGGTAGGTAGTTGTTTTTTATGCAAATGCAGATATTAGGTAAATATTGGGAATAGAACGATCTAAAGTGGAATTATATGTAAAAAGAGTGAAAAAGATGAAAAAAGATGCGTGGAACTTAAAGATTTGGCTTAGGATCGAAGCTGTCGAAGATTGGCAAAGTTACAAGAAGAATTATGAAGAAAAACACAATTCACGATCATGACAACAATTCGCGGTCGCGACTTGATACACTTCAAAAGTAGAAATTTGTCAAACAAAGATTCACGATCGGGACTTGTTTAACGCAGTCGTGACTTGGACATTTTTTTGGTCAAATCTTCTTAACTACCAACCGCTAGATATGAATGATTAACCGCATCAACCGCCATCAACTACCAATGAATAGATACTTATCAGAAATCAACCAATCATGAAAAGGTGCCTATCCATTATGGATAAGATTGAAGCTTCTCAACCAATCACAATGAAGCGATGAAATAATTCACCAATGGTCACAAGTCTTCGTATGGATAGACGCAACCCTTCGAGCTCTATAAATAGGGTTCCAAGCCTTATAAATTTCGTGCAGAGAGGAGAGCATTAGAAAGCAATTATAGGGTTACGTATAGTGTGTGTAGATAGAGAATAAAATATCTAGTTTTCGCTACGTTCATAAGTGTTAGCGAGAAAATGTTTAAGCGATTCGAATCCTTGTTTCGATCACTAGATTTCTCTACGTATTCGAGAGATTGTGTGTATAAGTGTACTTGCAAATCACTTATCAATAAAAGTTTTCATTCTTCAACATTCATTTGTTTGATATTCACAAAGAATAACATCCTAGAGGAGGTTCTGTACGGGTCGAGACCGAATTCAAAGCTGACGTAGGAAATTGAAAAGTCACATTAAATAGTGGATACGGTTTGATAAACTTTAGCTTTCACTTGTACACCTTACAACTTTGCTTTGCTTTCTAATTATACTTTCTATTTCTAAGTTTATGATATGTCTATGTGCCATAAGGTGTTTTTCATGTTGAGTCTTTTATATTAATCAAGTTATATGCCTTTGAGTTAACTTTAATAGTAGTTTTGGGGTTAACGAGATTATGTATAATCACTGGATCTGTGATTTTAAAGCTGTTTAGTGAGCTAACATTTTTGGAATGGTAACTTGCTAAATGTGGCTATGTGAGAGTGACCCGGACTAAGCATAATAATATTGTTGTCCAGGTTTATATAATCATCTTAATTCATTTGCACTAGATTTAGAAAAGTCAATTCATGTGTTGCTCTATGGTGAATCATTAAACATCTGAGTGTTTAGAACCGATTATGTTAAATTAGTCTAGTGAACGTAATAACTTTGTTGAACTTGCATGTTTTCTTTGCTATACTTATTTCGTAGGAAAAATCTATATACTTTTATCTTCTCTAGTCTTCCATACATATATTTATCCATTCTTCATTCTAATCCTCCCAACTAAAATCCAAAAATATTTTATTTTCTTTATTCCATTTTTCTTGTTGATCTTTAGAGCTAGTCCTTCCTTATGGAATCGATATCTTTTAAACTACATCGTAATTGTATACTTGCAGTGTTCACAATTTTTCTATTTAGATAAGCGATACTGACAACACCTGTTCATATTTTAAACTTATATCTTATCGGTAGGAAAGTGGGAGGCAAGGTTTTTAGCTTCATTATTAAATAAAAAATCCTAGGAATTATTAGAGTTTAAACCTTGCAAAAATGTGTTTTGCGCCATTGCCTAGGGAAGGTAAGGGCGTTCTAGAGATTAATTATATCTATTTATTTCATTTCCTGTATTTACAATTTTCTAATCTTATTCTAGATATGAAAAGATTATGAAATAATTATCTTGGAGGTGATACGTCATAATATTTCATCTTAATTCTTGACAAATAGAAAATTTTCTTCTATTTTCCCTATTCGCGTTCATGATTTCCATTCACGCTCATGAATTCCTGTTAGAATTTTCTATTTCTCAAAATTCTGTTTGTCACGTTCGTGACTTGTGATCACCATCGCGACTTGTGCGATAACTGTAGCAGTTTGGGCAGTTATTTGACAGTTATTCCACTAAACTCTATAAAATTAATGCACTACCATTCATGAATCATTCACTTCTTCATTTTGAAATTTTCTTTCTAAATCCAAACTTATTCCAAAGAAAAATTCCTTCATTTCTTACAAAATTTCTTTCTTACAAAATGGTTTTTCCAACCAATTCCAGAGTCTTTCAACTAAGAATATCTAGGAATGGTATGAAGCACCATTCCTAATTTATTCAGAGGAGGAAGGAGATCATTATGAAATTATCAGAGTTGCTGAGTTTAAGAGTTCCTATACGATTCATAGGAACAATCTTATTCATTTTTGGTGTTTTTGATAGAATTATGTATTATCTCCGAATACTTAATTTTGTAATTTACTCCAATTTAACTGTCGGGAACAATGTGAACAATTGCATGGAAACACTAGTCACGTTGGCATAGAGGAATGATAGACGAAATTACTTAGTCTATCGACACAGTGGGAAAGAATACAAGTTGACAAGGAAGGTGATGGATAAGTACTTCGGATTTCCAAGGGAATGCTTCAATAAGATGTTACTTGGCTGGGATCCTATACCAACTTGGAATCATTTGACTAGCCAAGTTGAGTTCAAATAAGAATCTGCCTATAGCCGGTGGATTCGTAATCCTTGTTTGCCCTCACTGCACTTTTATTTAAGTGGAGCGCTGTTTGGCAAGTCCAATTTCAATCTTGTCATACCTGAAGAATTGTTTGTTTTGCAAGCAATGTTAGATGGCATGCCTATCAATATTTCTAGGATTTTGATGGAGACACTCATGTTTGGAGCGCAAAATCCTGGAATGACAGAGTACGGGTGTCAAACTATGGAAAATTTGTTGGGATAAATAGGAAGATTGCCTTGTGCCACAGAAATTTTAACTGGAGAAGATGTAATTCCAGAGTTAATGATGGAAGTCTTATTTGAGTATAATTTCTTGGAAAGGTACATTGGAGAGGATAGAATAACCTATAGATGGAAACCATGGGAAGAAAGGGTGGAAGTAAATAGAGAAAGAGAAAGGGAAAATGCGCAGGAAGAGGAGCGTACAGATTCCAACCTCCGTGGAAGGTTGAGGACCTTATGGAAGGGAAACTTTTGATCTGTAGAAAAATTAAAGACATTCGTGATCGACTGATTGATGTTGAGCAAGATTTAAGGGAATCTTACTGCGAGATTAACCGAATAATAAGATCACTTCCCCCATAAATAGTTTTCTTTTCTTTTCAGATTATAACCTTGTATAGTGTTTCTTTTTTAGTTTAGTTGTGTTTGTTTGTTTGTTGATTGTTTGTTTGTTTGTGTTTCATTGTCAGTTTGTAAATATTTGTTGAATATGAAATGAAAAAATTTGAACAACAAGATGTTGATGTTCAATTACTATCTTCACCATGAAAAAAGTCAAGGTATAATAGTAAATATTTATCTTTTGTATTTAACAAATTTTGTTTGTTTTTTTTGTTTCTAAGTTTTTATAGGTGCAAGTCTAAAAATTGAAGAAATTAGAAGAATAAAGAAGATCGCGACCACGACACAATTCGCACTCATGAATATTGGATATCAAAACGTTCTATCTCTATCGTGAAGAAAGTCATGATTGAGACTAACCTTCGCGATCATGGCACGGGCAAAATATAACCTTTATAGATGGTGATCAGACATGCGACATATGTTCGTAACTTCAACTAATGGCTAGTTTTGAGCATAAACGGCTATTTTATCAATTATGACCAATTAGAGACCACTTAAACCTCTATAAATAGGTCCAAGTTGAACCCTAGCCACCACATCCTTTCAAAAAGCTTACAAAATTCTGAAATTCTTCATCTTCTACCTTCTACATTCAAACCTTTTCAAACCTTTTCTTCAAAAACTAAAATGACTCATGTAAAGACAGTAGCAAATAAAAGAGGAGCCCAATCAATTCAAGAAGAATTTGATTGTCCTTTCCCTTTAAGGATAAGAGAAGAGGGTAAGAGATTTCAGAAGCTCAACAAGTTGGATATCACTGGGATCATATTCCTCGATTTAGTCTTCTTGGAATCTTTGAATCTCCGTGAAGAGATGGAGATCTACCTATTGGCTCTTGGTCTTACAAGATTTGTGAATTTGTGTTTTCCATAAAATCGAGATTGGATTCTTGAATGTCTAGTGACATTCGACTTTGAAGATTCAAGGAAGAGGGTGATTCAATTTT
>CATIWQ010164962.1:0-14859 GCA_949673415.1 Euphorbia schlechtendalii | reverse complement strand
AATTTTTTTGGTTAAAATTAACCTTTGGATCATTTTAGAGTGTAATAAACATGATATGACCATAAAAGGCATGCGCAAAAGTTTTCACGAAATTTCGACCGCAGAAATTTGTGCGAATTTTTTCACGTTTGTGCTTAAAATTGACTTTTGGACATTTTTAGAGTGTGATAAACATGATATCACTATAAAAGGCATGCGTCATTTTTTTAAAGAATTTTCAATATCAGAAATAGGTGCGAGTTTTTTCAACATTGATCTTAAAATGGACCTTTGACCATTTTAAAGTATGATAAACATGATATGAACATTAAAGGTATGCGTCAAAGTTTGCATAAAACTTCAATCCCAGAAATCAGTGTAAGAAGTTTAAACGTTGACTTTAAAATCGAACTTTTGGCCATTTTAGAGCATGATAATCATGATATGACAATAAAAGGCATGGGTTAAAGTTTTCATGAAATTTCGATCCTAGAAATCGGTGCATGTTTTTTCAACTTTGTCCTAAAATCGACCTTTGGACCGTTTTGGAGTGAGATAAACATGATATGACCATATAAGGCATGTGTCAAACTTTTCACAAAATTTTAATAACGGAAATCGGTGCGAGTTTTTTCAATGTTGACCTTATAATCGACATTTGGACCAATTTAGGTTGTGATAAACGTAATATGACCATAAAAGGCATGCGTCAAAGTTTGCACGAAATTTCGATAGCAAAAATCGGTGGGAGTTTTTCTACCTGGTGCTTAAAATCGACCTTTGAACCATTTTGGAGTGTGATGACATGATAAGACCATGAAAGGCATGCGTCAAAGTTTTCGCGAAATTTTGATTCTGGAAATAGGTGTGAGTTTTTTCAACATTGATCTTTAAATTGACCTTTGTACCATTTTAGAGTGTGATAAACAAGATATGACCATAAAAGGCATGCGTCAAAAGTTTTCACGATATTTGATCCTGGAAATTGGTGAATGTTTTTTCAACATTATCCTGAAAATCGACCTTTGGACCATTTTAGAGTGGGACAAACATGATATGACCATAAAAGGCATGTGTCGAAGTTGCATGAAATTTCGATCGCAAAAATCGGTGTGAGTTTTTTCTACCTTCTACTTAAAATTGACCTTTGGACCATTTTAGAGTGTGATAAACATGATAAGAATTGAAGGCATGCTTCAAAGTTTTCATGAAATTTCGATTCTGGAAATAGGTACGAGTTTTTTCAACGTCCACGTTAAAATTGGCCTTTGGACCATTTTAGAGTGTGATAAACATGATATGACTATAAAAGGCATGCGTCAAAGTTTCCACGAAAGTTTGACCTCGGGAAACGGTGAATGTTTTTTCAACATTGTGATGAAAATTGACCTATGGACCATTTTAGAGTGTGATAAGACCATAAAAGGCATGCATCAAAGTTTACACGAAATTTCGATTCTAGAAATAAGTGCGAGTTTTTTCAACGTTGATCTTAAAATTGACCTTTAGACCATTTTAGAGTGTGATAAACATGATATGACTATAAAAGGCAAGCGTCAAAGTTTGCACGAAATTTCAATTTTGGAAATCGATGTGAGTTTTTTCAACGTTGACATTAAAATCAACCTTTGGATCATTTTAGGGTGTGACAAACATGGTATGACCATAATATGCATGTGTCAAAGTTTGCATGAAATTTCGATCGCAAAAATTGGTGCGAGTTTTTTCTACTTTATGCTTGAAATCGACCTTTAGACCATATTAAAGTATTATAAACATGATATGACCATAAAAGCATGCCTCAAAGTTTGTTCGAAATTTTGATCCCAGATATAGGTGCTAGTTTTTTCAACATTGACCTTAAAATCGACCTTTGAATCATATTAGAGTGTGATAAAAATGATTTGACCATAAAACGCGTGCGTTAAAGTTTTCACGAAATTTTGATCGTGGAAATTGGTGCGAGTTATTCAACTTTCTTGTTAAAATCAACGTTTTGACCATTTTAGAGTGTGATAAACATGACATGACCATAAAAGGCATGCGTCAAAGTTTGTACGAAATTTTGATCACAGAAATCGGTGTGAGTTTTTTCAACGTTGACTTAAAATCGACCTTTGGACCATTTTAGAGTGTGATAAACATGATATGACCGTAAAAGGCATGCATCAAAGTTTGCACGAAATTTCGATCGCAGAAATCGGTGCAAATTTATTCAACTTAGTGGTTAAAAACGACCTTTCGACCATTTTTAAGTGTGATAAATATGATAAAACCATAAAAGGTATGCGTCAAAGTTTCCATGAAATTTTGATCGCAAAAATCGGTGCGAGTTTATTCAACTTTTTGCTTCAAATCAACCTTTGAACCATTTTAGAGTGTGATAAACATGATATGACCATTAAAGGCATGTGTCAATGTTTTTGCGAAATTTCAATCCTGGAAATCGGTGCGAGTTTTTTCAACGTTGACCTTAAAATCGACCTTCGGACCATTATAGAGTGTGATTAATATGATATGATCATAAAAGGCATGCATCAAAGTTTTCACGAAATTTTCCATCCTAGATATCAGTGCTAGTTTTTTTCAGTGTTGACTTTGAAATTGAACTTTAGACCATTTTAGAGTGTGATAAACATGATTTGATGATAAAACAAATGCATCAAAGTTTTCACGAAATAAATGCGAGTTTATTCAACTTTGTTCTTAAAATAGACCATTGGACCATTTTAGAGTTTGATAAAAATGACATGACCATAAAAGACATGCGTCAAAGTTTTCATGAAATTTAAATTTTGGAAATCGTTGCATATTTTTCAATGTTGTCCTTAAAATTAACCTTTATATCATTTTAGAGTGTGATAAACATGATATGACCATGAAAGGCATACGCCAAACTTTTCACAAAATTTCGATCCTAGTTTCGGTGCGAGTTTTTTCAACGTTGACCTTGAAATCGACCTTTGGACCATTTTAGAGTGTGATAAACATGACTTGACCATAAAGGCATACGTCAACGTTTTCACGTAATTTTTATCGTGGAAATCGGTGCCAGTTTATTCAACTTTGTGCTTAAAATCGACTTTTAGACCATTTTAGAGTTTGATAAACATGATATGACCATCAATGGCATGCATTAAAGTTTTCACAAAATTTTGATCACGAAAATCGATGCATGTTTTTTGAACATTGTCCTAAAAATCGACCTTTTGACCAGTATAGAGTGTGATAAACATGATATGACCAAAAAGGGAATGTGGCAAAGTTTTTAAGAAATTTTGATCCCAGAAATCGGTGCACGTTTTTCAACTTTGTCCTAAAACCGACCTTTGGACCAAATTAGAGTTGGATAAACATGATATGACTATTAAAGGCATGCATCAAAGATTTCACGAAATTTCGTACTAGGAAATCGGTGCGAGTTTTTTCAATGTTGACCTTAAAATCGACCTTCGGACTATTTTAGAGTGTGATAAACATGATTTGACCATTAAAGGCATGCGGCAAAGTTTTCACTAAATTTTGATCCCGGAAATCGGTGCATGTTTTTTCAACTTAGTCCTAAAATCGACCTTTGGAAAAAATTAGAGTTTGATAAACATGATATGACCATGAAAGGCATGCATCAATGTTTTTACGAAATTTGAATCTGGAAATTGGTGCTGGTTTTTTCATAGTTGACCTTAAAATCAACCTTTAGACCATTTTAGAGTGTTGTAAATATGATATGACCATAAAAGGCATGAGTCAAAGATATCACGAAATTTCGATATCGGAAATCAGTGCGAGTTTTTCAACGTTGACATTAAAATCGACCTTTGGACCATTTTTTGAGTGTGGTAAACATGATATTACCATTAAAGGTAAGCGTCAAAGTTTTCACAATATTTTGATCGCTGAAATCAGTGCGAGTTTATTCAACTTTGTGCTTAAAATCGACCTTTGGACCATTTTAGAGTGTGATAAACATGATATGACTGTAAATGTCATTTGTCAAAGTTTTCATGAAATTTCGATCCTAGAAATCAGTGCAAGTTTTTTCAACATCATCCTGAAAATCGACCTTTGGACTATTTAAGAGTGTCATAAACTTGATACAACCATAAAAGGCGTGCGTCAAAGTTTTCACGAAATTTCGATCCCTTAAATCAATGAGAGTTTATTTTTCTTTATGCTTAAAATTGACCGTTGAACCCTTTTAGAGTGTGATAAACATGATATGACCATAAAAGGTATGCGTCAAAGTTTTCACGAAATTTCGATCCTTGAAATCGGTGCAAGGTTTTTCAACATTGTCTTGAAAATCGACATTTTGACCATTTTAGAGTGTGATAAACATGATATAACCATAAAATGTATGTGTTAAAGTTTTCATGAAATTTCAATTCTAGAAATAGGTGCGAAATTTTTCAACGTTAACCTTAAAATCGACCATTGTATAATTTTTCTGTGTGATATACATGATATGACCATGAAAGGCATGCATCAAAGTTTTCAGAAATCGGTGCGAGTTTTTTCAACTTCGTGCTTAAAGTCGACCTTTTGGACCATTTTAGAGTGTGACAAACATTACATGACCCTAAAAGGCATGCGTTAAAGTTTACCCGAAATTTTGATTCAGAAATCGGTGCATGTTTTATACAAATCGTCCTAAAAATCAACCTTTGGACCATTTTAGAATGTTATAAACATGATATGACCATAAATGATATGCGTCAAAGTTTCATGAAATTTTTATCGCAGAAATCAGTGCGAGTTTATTAAACTTTGTGCTTAGTATCAACCTTTGGACCATTTTAGAGTGTGATAAACATGATATAACCATAAAAGTCATGCGTCAAAGATTTCATGAAATTTTTATCACGGAAATCAGTGCGAATGTATTCTTCTTTGTGCTAAAAATCGACCTTTAGACCATTTTAGAATGTGGAAAACATGATATGATCATAAAAGGCATACGTTAAAGTTTTCACGAAATTTCGAACCCTGAAATCAACTAAGTTTTTTCAATGTTTACCTTAAAATCGAACTATGGACTATTTTAGAGTGTGACAAACATGATATGACCATAAAAGGTATGCGTCAAAGTTTGCACTAAATTTCAATCACCAAAATCAGTGCGACTTTTTTTACTTTGCGCTTAAAATTGACCTTGGGACCATTTCAGAGTGTGATAAACATAATATGACCATAAAAGACATGGGTCAAAGTTATCACAAAATTTTGAAAGTAGAAATCGATGCTAGGTTAGTCAACTTTGTGCTTAAAATCGACCTTTGGTTCATTTTAGAGTGTGATAAACATGATGTGACTATAAAAGGCATGCATCAAAGTTATCAGGAAATTTCTATCCTGGAAAACGGTGCCAATTTATTCAACATTGACTAGAAAATCGACATTTGAACCATTTTAGAGTGTGATAAACATGATATGACCATAAAAGGCATGCGTCGAAGTTTTCATGAAAGTTCGATCACAGAAATCGCTGCGAGTTTATTCAACATTGTGTCTAAAATAGACCATTACACCATTTTAGTGTGTGATAAACATGATTTGACCATAAGAGGCATGCGTCAAAGTTTTCACAAAATTTTGATCTGGGTAAACGGCGCAAGTTTTTTCAACGTTGACCTTAAATTAAAACTTTGGACCACTTTAGAGTGTGATAAACATGATATGATCATAAAAGGCATGCGTCAAAGTTTTCACGAAATTTTGATCTTAGAAATCGGTGCGAGTTTTTTCAACGATGACATTAAAATCGTCTTTCGATCCATTTTAAAGTGCAATAAATATGATATGACCATGAAAGGCATGCGTCAAAGTTTTTGGGAAATTAAAATCTCAGAAATCGGTGCAAGTTTATTCAACTTTGTGCTTAAAATCGACCTTTGGACAAATTTGGAGTATGATAAACATGATATGAACATAAAGGCATGCATTAAAGTTATCAAAAAATTTTGAACGTAGAAATCAGTGTTAGTTTTTTCAACTTCGTGCTTAAAATTGACATTTTGACCATTTCAGAGTGTGACAAACATGATATGAACATAAAATGTATGTGTCAAAGTTTTCACGAAATTTCGATTTAGGAAATCGGTGCTAGTTTTTTCAACAATGAACATAAAATAGACCTTTTGACCATTTTAGAGTGTGACAAACATGATATGACCATAAAAAACATGCGTCAAAGTATTCATGAAATTTCGATCCTAGAAATCGGTGCAACTTTTTTCAACATCATCTTGAAAATCGACCTTGTGACCATTTTAGAGTGTGATAAACATGATATGACCATAAAAGGCATCCGTCAAGGTTTGCACGAAATTTCGATCCCGGAAATCGGTACGAGTTTTTTCAACGTTGACCTTAAAATTGATCTTTTTACAATTTTAGAGTGTGTTAAACATGATATGACCATAAAATGTATGCATCAAAGTTTTCATGAAATTTTGAACGTAGAAATCAATGCGAGTTTTTTCAAATTCGTGCTTAAAATCGAACTTTAGACCGTTTTAGAAGTTGATAAACGTGATATAACCTTAAAAGGAAAGCATCAAATTTTTCGCGAAATTTCGATTCTAAAAATCGGTGCGAGTTTCTTAGACATTGAACATAAAATAGATCTTTTGACCATTTTAGAGTGTGACAAACATGATATGACAATAAAAGGCATGCATCAAAGTTTTCATGAAATTTCGATCTAAGAAAAAGGTGTAATTTTTTCAACATCATCTTGTAAATCGACCTTTGGACCATTTTAGAGTTTGATAAACATGATATGACCATAAAAGGCACGTGTCAAAGTTTTCACGAAATTTTGATCTCAGAAATTGGTTTAATTTTTTTCAACGTTAATCTTAAAATCGACTTTTAGAAAATTTTAGAGTATGATTAACCTGATATGCGCGTAAAAGGCATGCGTCAAAGTTTTCATGAAATTTTGATCTCCGAAATTGGTGTGAGTCTATTTAACTTGGTGCTTAAAATCGACCTTTGGTCCATTTTAGAGTGTGATAAGCATGATATGATCATAAAAGTCTTGGGTCAAAGTTTTCATGAAATTTTGATCATGGAAATCTGTGCAAGTTTATTCTTCTTTGTGCATAAAATTGACCTTTGGACCAATTTAGAGTGAGATAAAAATGATATGACCATAAAAGGTATGCGTCAATGATTTCATGAAATTTTGATCCTAAAATCGGTGGTTGTTTTTCCACATCATCCTAAAAATTGATCTTTAGACCATTTGAGAGTGTGATAAACTTGATATGACCATAAAAGGCATGCGTCAAAGTTTTCACAAAATTTCCATCCCGGAAATCAATGCAAGTTTTTCAACTTTAACCTTGAAATCAATCTTTGGACCATTTTAGTGTACGATAAATATGATATGACCACAAAAGGCATGCGTCAAAGTTTGCATGAATTTCGATCGCAAAAGTCGGTGGGACTGTTTTCTACTTTGAGCTTAAAATCAAACTTTGGACCATTTTAAAGTGAGATAAACATCATATGACCATAAAAAGCATGCGTCAAAGTTTGCACAAAATTTTGATCCCAAAATTCGGCGTGAGTTTTTCAACGTTGACCTTAAAATCGACCTTCTGACAATTTTAGAGTGTGATAAACATGATACGACCATAAAAGGTATGCGTCAAAGTTTTCACGAAGTTTCGATCCCGGATATCGATGTTACTTTTTTCAACATTTTCTTGAAACTCGACATTTGAACCATTTTAGAGTGTTATAAACATGATATAACCATAAAAGGCATGCACCAAAGTTTTCACGAAATTTTGATCGTACAAATCAGTGCGAGTTTTTTACACTTCATTGTAAAAATTAACCTTTCGACCATTTTAGAGTGTGACAAACATGATATGACCATAAAAGGCAAGCATCCAAGTTTTCACCAAATTTCAATCCGGGATATCAGCGCAAGTTTTTTCAACGTTAACCTTAAAATCAAACTTTGAACCAATTTGGAGTATGACAAACATGATATGACAACAGAAGCCATGTGTCAAAGTTTGTACGAAATTTGGATCGCAAAAATCAATGCGTGTTTGTACGACCTTTCGTCCATTTTATAGTGTGATAAACATGATTAACCTGATATGACCATAAAAGGCATACGTCAAAGTTTTACCGAAATTTTGATCGTAGAAATCGGTGCGAGTTTCTTCAACCTTGTGCTTAATACCGATCTTTGTTCCGTTTTAGAGTTTATTAAACATGATATGACAATAAATGGCATACGTCAAAGTTTTCAGGAAATTTGGATCCTGGAAATCGGTGAAAGTGTTTTCAACAATGTCCTGAAAGTTGACCTGTGGACCATTTTAGAATGTGATAAACATGATATGACCATAAAAGGTATGCGTCAAAGTTTTCACGAAATTTCGATCCTGGTAATCGGTGCGAGATTTTTCAATGTTGACCTTAAAATCGACCTTTGTACTATTTTAGAGTGTGATAAACATGATAAAACCATGCATGCGTCAAAGTTTTCACGAAATTTTGATCGTAGAAATCGGTGCGAGTATTTTCAACTTCATGCTTAAAATCGACCTTTGGACCATTTTAGTGTGTGACAAACATGATATGACCATAAAAGGCATACATCAAAGTTTTCACGAAATTTCAATTCCGGAAATCGCAGTGAGTTTTTTCAACATTAAACATAAATATAACTTTTGACCATTTTAGTGTGTGACAGACATGATATGACCATAAAGGACATGAGTAAAACTATTCACGAAATTTCGATACTAGAAATCGGTGTAAGTCTTTTCAACATTGTCTTGAAAATAGAACTTTGGACCATTTTAGAGTGTGATAAACATTATATGACCATAAAAGGCGTTCGTCAAAATTTTCATGAAATTTTGATCCTTGAAATCAGTGCTAGTTTTTTAAACTTTGTGATTAAAATAGACCTTTGGATAATTTTAGAGTGTGATAAACATGATATGACCATAAAAGGCATGCATCAGAGTTTTCACAAAATTTCATTCCTAGAAATCAGTGCAAATTTTTCCCCATCGTCCTAAAAATCGACATTTTGACCATTTTGGAGTGTGATAAACATGATATGACAATAAAAGGCATGCATCAAAGTTTTCACGAATTTTCGATCCCAGAAATCGGTGCGAGTTTTTCGACTTTGTACCATTTTAGAGTGTGATAAACATGATATAACCATAAAAGGCAAGAGTCAAAGTTTGCACGAAATTTCGTTCTCAAATATCGGTGCGAGTTTTTTAAACTTTGTGCTTAAAATCGACCTTTTTACAATTTTAGATTGTGATAAACTTGATATAACCATAAAATTCATGCATCATAGTTTTCACGAAATTTTGAAAGCAGAAATCAATGTGAGTTTTTTCAATTTCGTGCTTAAATTTTAACATTGGACCATTTTAAAGTGTGACAAGCATGATATGACCATAAAAGGCAAGAGTCAAAGTTTGCACAAAATTTCGTTCGCAAATATCGGTGCGAGTTTTTCTACTTGGCTCTTAATATCAACCTTTGGATTATTTCAAAATGAGATAAACAGAAAATGACCATAAAAGGCAGTGTCAAAGTTTGCACGAAATTTTGAACCCCGAAATCGTTGCTGGTTTTTTCAACGTTGACCTTAATATCAACATTTGAACCATTTTAGAGTGTAATAAACCTGATATGACCATAAAACATAAAATGCATGCGTCAAAGTTTTCATGAAATTTCGATCACAGATATCCATGCGAGGTTTTTCAACGTTGACACTAAAATTAAACTTTGGACCATTTTAGAGTGTGATTAACATGATATGACCACAAAAGGCATGCGTCAAAGTTTTCACCAAATTTTCATCATAGAAATTGGTGCGAGTTTATTAAACTTTGTGCTTAAAATCGACCTTTGAACCATTTTAGAGCGTGATAAACATGATATGACCATAAAAGGCATGCGTCAATGTTTTCACGACATTTTGATCCTAGAAATCGGTGCAAGTTTTTTCAACTTTGTCCTGAAAATCGACCTTCTAACATTTTAGAGTGTGATAAACATGATTTGACAATAAAAGGTATTCGTCAAAGTTTTCATGAAATTTCGATCACGGAAATCTATGCAATTTTTTTCAACTTTGACCTTAAAATCGACCTTTTTACAATTTGAGTGTGATAAACATGATATGGCCTTAAAATTCATGCATCAAAGTTTTCACGAAATTTTAAACGCAGAAATCAATGCGAGTTTTTTCAATTTCGTGCTTAAAATCAAACTTTGGACTATTTTAGAGTGCGACAAACATGATATGACCTTAAAAGGAAGCGTCAATGTATTCACGAAATTTCGATTCTAAAAGTCGGTGCAAGTTTTTTAGACATTGAACATAAAATAAACCTTTTGACCATTTTAGAGTGTGGCAAACACGACATGACCATGAAAGGCATTGTCAATGTTTTCAAGAAATTTCGATCATAAAAATCGGTGCAATTTTTTTCAACATCATGTTGTTAATCAACCTTTGGACCATTTTTGAGTGTGATAAACATGATATGACCATAAAAGGCATGCGTCAAAGTTTTCACCAAATAACAATCACGAAAATCTGTCGAGTTTATTCTTCTTTGTGCTTAAAATTGACCTTTAGACCATTAAAGAGTGTGATAAAAATGATATGACCATAAAAGGCATGCGCCAATGATTTCATGAAATTTTGATCCCAGAAATCGGTGGATGTTTTTCCACATCATGCTAAAAATCGAACTTTTGACCATTTGAGAGTGTGATAAACATGATATGACCATAAAAGGTATGCGTCAAAGTTTTCTCGAAATTTCCATCCCGGAAATCAGTGCGAGTTTTTTCAACTTTGACCTTAAAATTGATCTTTGGACCATTTTTGAGTATATAAATATGATATTACCCTTAAAGCCAAGCATCAAAGTCTGCATGAAATTTCGATTGCAAAAATCTGTGGGAGTGTTTTCTACTTTGCGCTTAAAATCAACCTTTGGACCATTTCAGACTGTAATAAACATCATATGACCATAAAAGGCATGTGTCAAAGTTTGCATGAAACTTCGAGCTTAGAAATTGGTGTGAGTTTTATCAACTTTGACCTTAAAATCGACCTTTGGACAATTTTAGAGTGTGATAAACGTGGTACGACCATAAAAGGCATGCGTCAAAGTTTTCACGAAGTTTTGATCCCGGAAATCGGTGCTAATTTTTTCAACATTTTCCTAAAAATCGACCTTTGACTATTTTAAAGTGTTATAAACATGATATAACCATAAAAGGCATGCGTCAAAGTTTTCAGGAAATTTTTGTCATAGAAATCGGTGCGAGTTTTTTACACTTCGTGCTTAAAATTTACCTTTGGACCATTTTAGAGTGTGAGAATAATGATATGACCATAAAAGGCATGCGTCAAAGTTTTCAGGAAATTTCGATCCGAGAAATCAGCGCATGTTTTTTCAACGTTGACCTAAAAATCAAAGTTTGGACCAATTTAGAGTATGACAAACATGATATGACAATAAAAGGCATGCATCAAAGTTTGTACGAAATTTTGATCGCAAAATTTAGTGCGAGTTTTTCTACTTTGTGCTTAAAATCAACCTTTGTACAATTTTAGAGTGTGATAAACATGATATGACCATAAAAAGCATGCGTCAACAGTTTCATGAAATTTTGATCGCAGAAATTAGTGTGAGTTTTTTCAATTTCCTGCTTAAAATTGACCTTTGGACCATTTTAGAGTTCGAAAAACATGATATGATCATAAAAGGCATGCATCAAAGTTTTCACGATATTTCGATTCCGGAAATGGATGCGAGTATTTTCAACATTGAACTTAAAATAGACCTTTTGACTATTTTTGTGTGTGACAAATATGATATGACCATAAAAGGCATGAGTAAAAATTTTCACGAAATTTCGAATTGGACCATTTTAGAGTGTGATAAAAATGATATGAACATAAATGGCATGCATCAATGTTTTCATGAAATATTGATCGCAGAAATCGGTGCGAGTTTATTCAGCTTTGTGCTTTAAATAGACCCTTGGACCATTTTAGAGTGTAACAAACATGATATGACCATAAAAGGCATGCCTAAAAGTTTTAACGAAATTTTGTTTCCTGAAATCGGTGCAAGTTTTTTCAACATTAAACTTAAATTTGACCATTTAACCATTTCATAGTGTGACAAACATGATATAACCATAAAATGCATGATTTAAATTTTTCACGAAATTTCGATTCTGGAAATCGGTACGAGTTTTTTCAACATTGAACTTAAAATTGACCTTTTGACCATTTTAGAGTGACAAACATGATATGACCATAAAATGCATGCGTCAAAGTTTGTACAAAATTTCGATCGCAAAAATTGGTTCGAGTTTCTTCTACTTTGCGCTTACAATCGACCTTTGGACCATTTTAGAATGTGATAAACATGATATGACCATAAAAGGCATGCTTAAAGTTTGCACGAAATTTTAATCTCAGAAATCGGTGCAAGTTTTTTCTACTTTGTGCTTAAAATCAATTTTATAGTTTGATAAACATCATATGACCATAAAAGGCATGTGTCAAAGTTTTCTCGAAATTTCGATCCCTGAAATTGGTGTGAGTTTTTTAAACGTTGACCTTAATATTGACCTTTGGACCATTTTAGACTTTGATAAACATGATATGACCATAAAAGGCATGCGTCAAAGTTTTCATGAACTTTCGATACCGGAAATTGATGCGAGTTTTTTAAACGCTGACCTTAAAATGGACCTTCGGACAATTTTAGAGTGTGATAATCATGATATGACCATAAAAGGTATACGTCAAAGTTTTCACGAAATTTGGATCCTGGAAATCGGTACAAATTTTTTCAACATTGTCTTGAAAATCGACCTTGGGACCATTTTAGAGTGTGACAAACATGATATGACCATAATAGGCATGCGTAAAAGTTTTCACAAAATTTTGATTCCAGAAATCGGTGCGAATTTTTTAAACGTTGACCTTAAAATCAACCTTTGTACCATTTTAGAATGTGATTAACATGATATGACCGTAAACATGGCATGCCTTAAACACTACGCCATAGATGTCCTGTCGCAACCCGAATGGCTGGTGTTGTATTGAAGTGTTACAATTTTTGAAGGAAAAATGGATTTTTCGAGACACATTTTGAAAAGTGTTGCAATAGATATTTTTGTTGATCAATTACACTATCATCGCACCACTTTCAGTCTAACCGTTGCAAAACCTTAATGAACAGTTCATAAAATGATAGCGGGAAATCTCCCCCTAAGTATTGGATAGAAATTTTCTATTAAAAAATTAAAAAATAATGAAAAATACATATAAAGTGCAATTCTCTCTCTCATCTCCCTCACTCAAAAATGGACAAAAAAATCCCCAACTCTCTTTTTATATTCATTCAATCTTTCATCCACCTTTTCATGAATCGTTTCCGAAATTGAAACCCACAACTTATAATTTGGTGATTTCGTCTGGTTTGTGAAAACTTCATCCATTTTTTCTCCATTTGTTTTGAGACCTAAGCTGCTATGGATATCCAAAATCGGGTAAGTCTTCTTCCAAATTTGTTGAATCCTTTCCAAAATTGAAACACATAACCCCCCAGTTGTTGATTTCATCTCTTTTGTTAAAATTTGTAGGTTTTTCTTCTCAATTTCTACCGAGACCTAGCTACTGGTGGATAACAAATTATTGGGTGAGTTTTCCCCAAATCCGTGTTAATTTTTCATTGAAGTTTTGTTTAATGGTTTCATGTGCTCTAATATATACTGAAAATCAACTTCAACTTGTTTGAAAAATTAGGTTTTACTCATTTGGCCATAGCAAATAGAAGGGGAAAGAAGAGTTTCTGGGTTTGGTATCTACTGGGCTTCTTAAGGTATTCACTACTTTCAGTTTTTTATTTTTGAAATCTAGAGTTAGGTATGTAATTGATTATTAAATGCTTGGTCTGTTTCTGTGAATGATGTTTGGTCTATTCCTATTTTGTTCTTAGATACGATTTGTGTAAATAGTTGCTACTGAAGTTTATTTGTTGCATTGTGATCAGTTTTGCTTTAGTCTAAAACTTGTGTAAATACTTTAATGTACAATGAGCAGCATCATTTCTGTTTGTATGATGGAATCTGAATCTTTAATCTCGAATATGAGCTAGTTCTGCTTTAGTCTTTTACATGTGGATAATTGGTTACATTTTTGTGATTGCAACTTTGATTTTCTATAGTGATGTGGTTTTTGTGGTTGATTGGTTATATATAATGTGGTTGGTTTAACCAAATTTATTATTTTTGAATAATAAAGTGAGACATATCAGTTCAAATTTTCTTGATGTTAACTGCTATTCAAATCTTTCTATTTTCAACTAAACTGCAATTTTGTTTAGTACAGTGATTACTCTTGCTTTTTTTTGTTTACTTAACAAGGATATGCATAATATATGTTTAGTAACTTAGTAGATAAATAATATGTGATGTGTAGTGACGTGAATCAGGGAACACTGATTATTGAGCATAAAATTGGTAAAGACTTGGAATTAAAGTGGGAAATTTCTAATTACCTTTACAAAGTCTACATCGATTTTAATGATTTCTAATTCAACTCAAGTTTCAACAACTTCTAGTAAGATCAGCTCAAGAAGAGATGAAGAATTCCAATTTTTAATTCAAGTATTGAAGAGGAGTTCAAGACTGGTCTAATTGGAGATAGCTTAAGTGAGCTTTGGACACGCATGTGTAAGTCACATGTTAACCCATTGGGATCTTGGCTAATCCTTATCGGATCAATTACATGATGGAAGAAAATAAAGTTGCTGCTACATTATTTTTTATTTTAAT
>CATIWQ010164931.1:0-11713 GCA_949673415.1 Euphorbia schlechtendalii | reverse complement strand
TTTAATGTGATCCAATAAGAAATAAGCAACTTATCCCGGACCCGAATCTTTGTGTCTTGGTGGGCCGTCCCTCGGACGTTAAGCCTCACAGGACTCTAATTCCTAGAAAGAGCTAATCCAGGTGGCGACTCCACACTGAGAGATGGCGGATTCGGGTTCGAACCGATCTAAAACGTTTTCGCCTTTTTGTCTTTCAAACCTTTTTTTCCCGGGACCCAGACCCGGTGCTTTTTCCTCTTCCTTCCTTTTTTCGAAACACCCCGGTGGACCGTGCCTATGAACCCCGCGCGCTGTCGGCCCACCGCTCCGTGTCACCCGCTCACACCCTCCCTCACAAAACAGGACTCTCAGCAAACACATTAATCTTCGATGAGCATCGAGATTGCAGCTGCCTTGACGCCTTTGCGAACAGCGAACAACTAGCATCGCTTATTCGCTAGCATGCTTGATGGTCCAACCCCGGGTGCTACCCTTAATAATGATAGTCCTACTAATCAGCTTAAAATAGGGGGACCTTCTCCCTCACATGTAGTGCACTCAAATCCTACTACCTTTTATCAGTTTGGGGTAGGACAAAGTCAGTTGAATCAGGGCCAAGCTAAGATTGGGCAGCCAGTATATAACTTTTCCAATCCTTCCCAGGATCAATTCTTCCCTACGCAGCCTGCTCAGCCAATGTTCACGCCAGGACCTTTTCATCAAGGAAGAATCCAACAATCTATTCCTAGTTGGAGTACGTCAATTGCTTCATAGTTCCAAGGACCTCGGTCGCCCAATTTCATGGCATTTCCTAAGGGGAAATAGGGCATTTATCCAAACACTGGGAACGCCATCCTCCAATAACCAGGAATGGCAGAATTGTGGTAACAGTTCTTGGCCATTCACGGTGGTCATCTCATGAAGACATACTCGGCGCAACCAACAATCGGGGATGAAGACAGCTTGCCCCCAAACTTTGCAATGTTATAGTTTGAAAAGTGTATGGGATCTGGAGACCCGTGTGCTCATTTAACGCATTTTCAAACAATGATGAGAGCATTAAAGGTTAGTGAACAGATGCTGGCTAAGCTCTTTATCATCACCTTAGGCCACGCAGCCAATGAATGGTACAGCTACCTTCCGCTGGACATATCTACTGATTGGAATAGCCTTGCTCAGGCTATGATGGAGCATTATGGTTTCAACACTAAAATGGAAACCACGATGCAACATCTGGAGGATATAAGGCAAGAGCAGGATGAGAGCTTTAATCTTATTATAGGTGTTGGATGGCCACACAAGTCAGGTTTCGGGCCTGCGTAACCTTACTGAAAATGATAACCAAGCTTCGGGGATGGCACACTACCATCTTACAAAAACAAGTTCGGGTTTGATATCTTTTCAAACTATCAAGAAGTGTTTGAGAAGGTAGATAGGATGGAGCACTTTGAATCCATGGACAAATCTGCGGGGTGCTAGTACTGGAAGATAACCATAGGATGATGTAATAAATGAGTTCTTTTTAGCAACTTTACCCATGAGGCTTTTGAATTTTCAAATAAATTGAACTTTGTTTTCTCGCTTGATATTCTATTGATTGACATCACGCATTCTCATAAACATATACATAATGTTTTTAGCACATGTGACACATCATGTCATAAAATTAATTTGGTTATAAATAGATCCCTTACAATTGAAATAAGTTCAAATGATTTGACTCTTGAGGGAAAGTGAGAGACAAACACATGTACTTAGACATTACGTGATAGCATTTTCCTCATCCTATAAAGATATAAGATTGACAGAAAGATCTCCAAGCATGAAATGTCTATTGACTATTAAATCAGTCAATCAAAGGAATGAAGCACGTAAAGATCAAAACGATCGAAGCTAGAATAATGCCAAAACATCAACAAAGGAAATTGAGGTCAAACAACCAACGCAATGCCTAAGATATAAAGAAGGACTCAGAATGCATCAACTTCTCCATTACATGGCCCATCAACATTTACGAGCCGATAATTACACTGTGGAACATGAGTTATTCACCCCCAATGGAATCAAGCTACATTTGATACACCCAACAGAGTTGAAGTCTCTAATCCTGACATATCATCTATCATCGGAGAACAATCGAATTCATTGATGATCAAATGCTAAGACTCATCATCGCATGTATCTCAAGCTAGCAAAATGGCATGGGCACCAACCAATTGATAAAAAAGCTGAATAAGACAACAACTAAAGTCGTGGACATGGATAACAGCCGAACTATTAAATCAACCATGTCTTGCACAATTGCTATCACTCATAGGTGAAAGAAATGAATCGGTAAAAAGCGGTACCAATAAAAAATAAATTAGCCTATCAATTAACACTTGATTAGTTGAGCAAAAATTAGGGCCCATTTTCAAAATAGAAAAAGAATAATCCGTTGAGTTGAAAACCCGAAAAGGCCGGCTTAGGCAAAAGTTAGGACATCGAGAGAACCACATTGGTTAGAATCCTGAAAGAGCTAATTGATGGCAGGAGTCAAATCATTTGAAACATTTATACCCATATTAAGTTCATCAATGGATTGTCATTTTTGTTGAATCTTTATGCATATGTTTATTTTGATTGCTTGCATGCCAATGGTAGAATATCATAAGTAAACATCCAAAAAAATGAAAATAAAAGAAATGAGTCTACTGGATTGAAAACCTGAAAGGACGATCCAGGTAAAAATTAAGATAAGGTTCGATAGATTGAAAACCCGTAAGGGTGATCTATGCAGAAATTAGAATCAAAGGAATATCAAATTCATCATCTCATCCTTGGAACGGTACGTGACATCATATACCTCTGACACTTCAGGAAAATAGCTTTCAAGTGATCATCACCTACACATTTCAGGATCAATGACTCATTTAGACCCCCCCTCAAACCAGATCCAAGCTATGAACTCTAATCTGATTCAACGAACCCATGGTCATCACTCTGAGGGAGTCATCCATGGAATCCCCAATGAGACAAATCCTAGGGGTAACCCCGCACCAGCACAAGAGAAGGCTCCTCAATGAATGAAGCCCACAACACCTACATACACCATATAATAAATATTGTTCATGCATAAAATCATGCATACATTACATTCACATCACATCATTTACAGGTAAAGACGATGCTAAATTGCTGCAATACCATCCCAATAAAAAAACTCCACCTCCTCTTGAGGAACCTACAAACATCAGGAAGGATGATGGCCCACTCAAGCCTAAAGTCCATTCAAGCAACATTGCATCACAAAAGCCTCTTAAAATAACAGAGCAATCTTCGGGATACCCCCGAATTTTCATCAAACTCATTTGTTCACCATGTTTTAATTTTGATTGAAGGGGCAAAAATTTTTGCTTCGCATAAACTCAATCAAATAATTAAAACATGCATCATGAAAATGTATTTACATTATGCTTTTCTCTGATTTATCATAGGAAGTGAGTCAACATTCTACCAAAGAAACAGTTATCTCAATGGGATTACCTTTGAAATAGATTTAGAATCCTGCTCTAGCAGTTCCAACGGTCAAAACCAACCGAAGGTCAACTCACAAGGGGCACATGATGACCGCAACCAAAGAAATGATTGCTAGTTACTAAAGGGACGTTGTAGAAAGAAATGGTCGACCCTTCAACAAGGGGCATCATATGCCAAGGGATTTTGAAGAAAGAAAAGGGAAATCCTATGAGGACATGATGCCAGAAAGAAAGCTCCACGTCATCACCGATCAGGGACAAAGAAATCACCAGCCACACCGGATAGGTATATTCTCAATTCCTCCGCTCCATTTCGTGTGATCATTGCTGGTTGTGTATGATCATATGAGGGGTAGCTGTGAGCATGAGATTTTATACTAGCTCATGCATTCAATGTTGATGGCTTTTCGGGATTTTTATCCTTGAATCACACAATTTTCGATTACCCGGAGAACTTCGAATGGGAGCATTCCTCGACACCAACTTCTGTTAAGGACTTAAATTATTTTGAAAAATAAGACTTTGGTAAATTAACTAAAAATAAAAAAGGGGGATATTTTTTTAAAAAAAAGTATCAGGCCAAACCTGGCAAAGGGGCTCGCTGAATTTCATCGAGCCCCTTGTGGGAAATCCCTGCGAGTCGCTAGGATTTCTAGTGAGGCCCTCGCTAGAATTCCCAGCGAGACCCCTTGCTGGAATTCCAGCTAGGCTCATTGGAATTCTAGTGAGCCTGCTAGGAGGCTCGCTAGAAATTCCAGCGAGCCCGGGTTTTGCCTTATAAATATAGGGTCTTTTTTGGAATGAAGGGGTCTCAAAATTTTCAGAAAAGTCTAATTTTCTCAAGAAAAATTACAAAAATATTTTCTTACATTCGGATCCAAAACACGTTTGGATTCCGAACCTTAACCATTTTTCTTCTATCTCTTTTTCATAATAATCCTCAGATATTCTCGGGTCTAAAACAAATTTAGAAAACCCGAGTCTGATTATCTTTTGGATAAATATTTATTTCTATACAGAAATAATTGAAAAATGAACGAGGAACGCTCTCGGGGATCATACGGACACGCTGAAGTGGATTTACACTGAAAAAGTAAGCCTTTGAGTTCCTAGAGTTGCTCTATCTCGTGTTTCTTTTAATGTTTCAATTTTTTTAAATGATGACCTAGGAATAATTTTTGTTTATTCCATTATGTAAATATCAATGTAATATCTATTTTTCTTCTTTTCTATTTATGAAAATTCATGTTAGATTACCCCAACGAAGGGAATAAAAATTATTCCCGGATAACAGGCTTCACATTTTGCCATGCAGTCATTTTCACTAATAAAAATGACCAACATATTATTAAAAAAATGAATCATTTTATTTCTAAATAGGAAGTTTCAATCATCAATGTTTTTAATTAGGCCACACGGGCCTTGCCAAAATCAAATCAAGCATACGTGTAAATATTCATGCTGTGTTATATACCCTGTGCTAACCCTTGTGGATGTAGGTTAGATGTATACCTAGGTTTTATTTTCCTTCAAGCATTGCATTTTAATTATTTTTGGGAAATGTAATTAATAGATTAGGCGGGCGGTTGCATCCCCCGAGGTTATGTAATTTTTAATCTTTACTTTTTGGCATTTATTTACTGCTTTATGTATGGATTTATTGCTTTTCGCATGCACGTTAAATCATATATTATAAACTCGAAAATGACATAAGTTTGAATATGCAGAATTAAGAAATACGGTTTTCCACATATGTAATATAATGTGATCCAATAAGAAATAAGCAACTTATCTCGAACCCGAAATCTCTGTGTCTTAGTGGGCCATCCCCTAGACGTTAAGCCTCACAGGACTTTAATTCCTGGAAAGAGCTAATCCTTACACTAAGAGACGGCGGATTCTAGTTTGACCGATCTAAAATGTTTCTCTTTCTCTTTCAAACCTTCCGGGTCAACGACCCGGTACTTTTTCATTTTCAACTTAAACACCCCGGTGGACCGCGCCTCTCAATATCGAGTGCTCTCAGCCCATCACTCCATGTCGTCCTTTCACAATACTCATATAAGTAGCTCTTTTTATTCTTGCACATGCATATGAAATTTTTCAGCTTAGCTATTAAGAAATTAAATTTCAACCTCCTTAATTATATTGCTGGTCTGAACACAGACCTTGGGATTTTAGCATGATGATTTCCAATCTTTAGATGTTAAGATTTCCTCATTCAATTTGACACCTAATGTTATATTAGATGGGAATTGGGTATCTCAACATGAAAGATTTAGATGGACTTTAATCCCATCCCTATAGCTGACTTGTGCACAAGATCTCTTCTTAACCCTTTGATTAGATGATCGGCTAGATTATGCTTAGTTTTTACAAAATCTAATGATATGGCATCATGCATGATGCATTCTTGAATCATGCTATGTCTAACGCCTAAATGTCTATACCTACCTTTGTACTCTAATCTATAAGCATTGGCCAAGGCAGCTTCACTATCACATCAAATAGATTTATGTGATATTGGTTTAGGCTATAATGGAATTTCATAAATTAGATTTCTCAGTCATTTAGCTTCTTTACCAGCAACTGTTAATGCTACATATTCATATTCCATTATTGAGTTAGTGATACAAGTAAGTTCTCTAACGCCCAAGAAGGAATACCCACCCACTTGTGGAAGAATGATATTCCTCATTAAAATATAACTTGCATCCGAATAACCTTTTAAAACCAAAGGAAATCCTGTATAAGTCAAACCGTAATCCTTGATCCTTTTAAGTATTTGAATACTCGGCTTAAAGCTTGCCAATGATGCGAATAATGGATTGCTTGTATACCTACTAAATTTTCCAACAACATAAGCTATATATGTCCTAGTGCTAATCATGACATACATAAGGCTACCAATTGCGATTGAGTATTCAAGTTGAGATAGTGTAACACCTTTATTAGGTAGAAGCTTAAGACAAGGATTTATAGGAGTGCTAACTGTAGAACAATCCTTAAAGTTAAATTTATTCAAAATCTTCTCAATATAATGAGATTAATAAATTGACTTCATATTATTCTTTCTCTTTATTGTTAGACTAAGAATCACCTCAGCCTTTGCCAAATCCTTCATCTCAAAACTAGATAATAGAAATTTCTTGGTTTTATCAACTTGACTTGGTCGGTATCAAAGATCAACATGTCATCCACATATAAACAAATCATAACTCCTTTACTAGAAGCATCAAAGTTGCTATATACACATTTATCTTCTTGGTTGATGAGAAAACCATTAGACAAAACCACATTATCAAACTTTTGATGCCATCCTTTTGTTGTTTGTCTATATTACAATTTTTTAAATTTGCATACCTTGTTATCACAACCTGATATAACAAATCCTTATGCTTTCTTCATATAAATCTTATCTTCCAATTCACCATTCAAGAATGTAGTTTTTACATCCATTTGATCAACTACAAGGTTATGTATAACTACAAGTGCTATCAATAATGTAATAGTAGAGGTCCTTACAACAGGAGTGTAAGTATCAAAGAAGTCAACTCCTTCTTTTTGCCTAAAGCCTTGGATAAGCAATCTGACCTTATACTTATCAATGGTACCATTCATGTTTACTTTCTTTTTAAAAATCCATTTATTTCCCAGTGCTTTACAACTGGTTGTAGATCAGTCAGATCTCATGTATTATTATTCATGATAGAATCCATTTCATCCTAGAAAAGCTTCTTTCCAGAATCCAACATTTCTTGAAGCCATAACTTTACTAAAAGTTCTTATATTCTCTTCAACAATAAAACAATATTGATGTTGATATTCAACCTCATCTCTTGACCCTTCAACTATATAAACGTGAAAGTCATCTCTAAAAGATTTGGCTTTTCTAGCTATAGTAATTTTCTCAGGTGCAAATGGTCTAGGTAAAGAAATATTTCCACCAGAGATATCTTTTGATTGAACTAAGTTTCCACTGAATAAATTCTAAATCATGTCTCTTAGACTAGGTATACATGTAAATCTATCTTCATCAAAATCAACATCTCTTAATTCTATAAGCGAGTTCATATATACATAGTCATTAGATTCAATTACATAGAACCTATATGCATGGGAATGTTCAACGTGCCTAATGAAGATACAATCTATGCCTCTTTCACTCAAGTTTCTCTTTTTTAATTCAATGAGTCTTACAAGTGCTCTACAACCCTGAACTCTTAGAAAACTCAATTTTGGTGGCATTTTATATCATTGTTCGTAGGGGTAACTTAATTCCTTTTATTAGGAATTATATTTGAAATAACAAGCCGTGAACATAACCTCACCCTAGCAACCTTCACTCAAGCTTGAATAGGACAACATGGTGTTAATCATTTCTTTCAAAGCTCTATTCCACACCATTTTTCAGTAGTGTATAAAAAGCTACGATTTGATGTATTATTCCAGTAGATTGAAAATATACTGGATCATAATACTCACCTCCTATATCAGTATGTAAATTTTAATTAAATTAGTTTGATGTAGCTCTACTTCTTATTTATAAAATTTAAATTTATCAAGAGCTTCATCCTTAGCATACAACAAATAAATATAACAATATCTAGTTGCATCAACATTAAAAGTAATAACATAATTTTTATTTCCTATTAACGGAGTAGCATGAAAATCACACAAATCACTATGTATTGAATCTAATACATTAGTCACTCTGTCAACATTCTTGAAAGGCTTTTTAGTTATCTTTGATAACATGCAATTTTTGCATTTCTCATGGTTTATATCAACAGCAGGTATAAGACACATTTTAGACATATCTTTTATCCTTTTATAATGTACATGTCCTTGTCTAGCATGCCACAATATTGATTTATTCAAAAGACTACTAGTAAAAGAAGAAATCACGAAAGAAGATTGATCACTAAAAGAAGCATTAATATTTAATTTAAACATTCTATTACATAAATAACCAAAGCCTACAAAAGTACCATGTTTTGACAAGATATACTTGTCACTTTCATACACTTGTTTGTACCCACAATTATTAAATACAACACCAGATAAAAGATTCTTTCGAATCCCAGGAATTTACAATACATTATTTGAATATATACATTTTCCACATGTAAAAACAAGATTAACATTTCCTAGTCCTTTGATTGATTCAGTTGCAACGTTTCCCATCTTTAACATAGATCCATCTTCGATTAGTTGAAAATCCTTGAACCATCGAAGATCCTTACACATGTGAATTGTTATCCTGAACCAATTCACCATGCAACATCATCATCATGCACATAAAATGCATAAGATATTAAAGACACACAATTCAGAGTCGAATTATAATTTTGCATTAAAATTTGACCTTGTTGCTTTTTAGGATCCTTTGATCCATTTGAACCATCATTGTTATTGCCTTTGCCAACTCGATAATCATTCTTGAAATGACTAGGTTTGCAAGACTTCCAACATGTCGACTTAGGTTTCTTGTTGAGAAACGTTTCCTAATTTCCTTTAAACATGTTTTTGTTCTCTTTGTCTCTATTTGGATTCTTATAGAAAACACCCTCTTCAACCACATTCACAAAAAAATTTCTAACTTGGTTTTATGCCCTTAGGAATATTCTTAATCTCTTGAGCCCTTAAAGACTCTTCAATCCTAAAATGACTTCCAAGTTGAACTAGAGCCAACTCTTCTTTATTATATTTCAGAGTACTTTTAAAATCTTTCCACAATGATGATAATTTATTTATGATACTAGAAATTGAAATGGATTCATCCACTTTCATGTCACATTGAACAAATCGACCCAGAATCCTTAACAATTCATTATATTGTTTCATGACTAGTATCAAATCCTTGAACCATCAAAGATCCTTACACACACAAATTATTGTCCTAAATCAATTCACCATGCAACATCATCATCTTGCCAATAAAATACCTAAAATATTAAAGACACATAATTTAGACTAGAATTATAATTTTGCATTAAAATGTGACCTCGTTTCTTTTCACGGTCCTTTGATCCATTTGAACTAGAATTGTTCTTCCCTTTTCCAACTTGACAATTAGTCTTGAAATGACTAGGTTTGCCACACACCCAATATGCTGACTTAGGTTTCTTATTGGAAAAATTTTTGTAATTTCCTTTAAATTTGTGTTTGTTCTCTTTATCTATATTTAGATTCTTATAGAAAATACCCTTTTTAACCATATTCACAGAGACATTACCAACTTGGTTTTATACCCTTAGGATTATTTTTAATCTATTGAGCCCTTAAAGACTCTTCAATCCTAAAATGTCTTCCAAGTTGAACTAGAGCCAACTCTTCTTTATTATATTTCAGAGTATGTTTAAAATCTTTCTACGAGGATGACAATTTGTCTATGATACTAGAAACCAAAATAGATTCATCCACCTTCATGTCATGTTGAACAAATTGACCCCAAATCCTTAACAATACATTATATTGTTCCATGAATGGTCTAGTATAAACCATTTTATAGTTACTAAAATTACTAACCAGAAACTTCTTACTAGAAGCATCTTCTGTCATGTACTTTAATTCTATAGAATCTCATAGTTCTTTTGCAGACTCAACATTTTGGTATACACCAAATAGGGCATCTGACATACCGTTCAAGATGTGATAGTGACAAATGTATGCCGCGATTCCTAGTCTATTCCACTGTTTCATCATCAACAAATTCTGGCATAGGAATTCTCTAAACATATACAACTTTTAGTGTAGTCAATAAAAATGCATCTTCTTCTGCCGTCTTCGGAAATCCTGACCCTTAAACTTGTCTAGTTTCGCAAACTTGCTTGTCATTTCCTTCACAGATTCATTGTTCGACATTTTTCAAAGAAAAATTTCCAATCTTTGTTGGGAAAATACACAAATAAATTAGAAGTCGTGAAACACTTTCAGATTGAAACGTATTTGGTAGTTCTACCAAATATTTTAATCAAATAAAATTAGAATTTTAACAAGAACTTAGAATGAAAATTTATTCTGAGAAGATGAAAATGAACCGAATCTGTTTATTGCCCAATGTCGGGTTTTTGTATCAGAAAAAACCATTCAAAATTACATGAATTTTCAGGAAAATGACAAGTTCCGAAAATACACACTACACCATATATTGGATCTGCCAACACCGAAAAATTGTTGTGTAAAAGCAAAAATGTGTTGCCTTAGGAGAAATGCCTCCACTTTTGCAAAAAAAAAAAGAGTCGGAAAGTGCAATGTGGCTATAGCTCCCTATACCAACACTTTTGGTCATTTTTTGCCACATGGTAAAACGTGTTGGCATATAACCCTATAGTAACATTTGATTGTCTTTTGATGACATTTTTTAGGTGTTAGTAAATGCATCTAGAAATAACACTTTCATTTGATATGGTGACACTTTTGCTATAAATGCCAACACTTTTCATTACTACGTTTTTTCTTTTAGCCAACATTTTTTCTTATAAATAGCAACATATTCAAATAGTTCACTTTTTTGTTTTAACAACATTTTTAATGATTAGCCAACATCCTACACTTTATTCTGCATTTATATACATTTGTATGTATATCATACAATTGCAATTCTGTTAAATCAAAATATAATTCATTAAATAACATTCATGTTTCACAATTCAGTAAAAAAAACAAATAACATCCATAAACAAATAAACTCACTGTGGTAGTGGTTGTATAGCAATAACACAGCTCCAGATAAACTAAAATGGAGAATGGGAGTCTTTCCAAATAAGAACATAATCCCGGTAAATACATACATACAAGTGAACTAACTCCCTGTATTTGTTGAAGCTCTAAGCGAGTTAAATGGTACAATAAGCCTACTTCTCTATAAAGTCCTCACCCCAACATAACGTGGCAATTTCCAACCGCCATTAATTGAATTACTCAATTTCCTAACCTTTCAAGTAAGTTATGTTGTTAGTGTGGCCCTAGAAAACCGAACCGAGGTATTTCAAATTCCAAGCTCCAATAATTGACATGATTCTTGTTTGTTTCTAGAGACTTAGAAGAACCTCAAGAGTTGAGAGTGAGCTTGATACTAATAGGAGGAGGTCACCATTTGTGCCTAAGTTGAAAGTCTTGCTAAGATGATGTCACTTACTCTTGCTGAAGTCCTGAAGCTGCAACATCAATATAACATAATATATTTTACAAGCCATGGTCTGGAAATAGAT